>ML842123.1:11647-35112 GCA_009831015.1 Picea engelmannii
GACCACTATGATAGTGGAAATGGTGATAATATGTGGGGCATCAGTAATCCAAGTATAGAAGTACTTGATTTATCCACAAGATGGTACCTTTCTAGAATCGATTGCATAAATACTTTCACTTATTTCATAATATTTAGTATAGCCCATACCGAGTGCTCCATCACTGCCAATGGCATGATATTATTTGTCGCTCTGGGATCTATCAAACAATTGTGGAGTAAAAACTCACGGTTATCAATTGAGATATAAAAGTGTGGAACTTTTCCTCTCAACTTGGAAATTTATATGGTTTGATTATGCTTTGGATTTGCAATAACAACTTCAATTCTTCTACCTGGCTCATCCAAAAGTTTGAGAATTTTTTCCCTTTCTTGCGAGAGTTTTACCACTTCTGTGAAGGGTAAAGTAATTCTCAATTTACTAAGATCATCGACCACATTATACATCATCTGATAGGTATTTACCATTCTTCGTTGTTCACTTGATTTATTCTTCTCTTTTTCTTTTTCTTTTTATTTTTCCTTTTCTTTTTCTTTTTCCATATTTTCCTTTGGTTTAGATTTATTTGATTGTCCCTGTGTTTGGACAACATTGTCTTACGAGATATTATTTTCTTCATCTTCTTCAAATATATACATGGATGCCTCACATCCATCTGTCTCTACAGAATCAAGAATTTCTTCTTGAATATAGTCGGCCTCTTGTTCAATAGTTTGTTCATCATAAGCTTCTTCAAGTATTATTGCATTGGGATTACGTGCCCTTGGGATTCTTTGTCTCTCTTGATCATTATTATTCTCGATTCTTGTCCTTTGTTCTTGAGTAGGATTTCTTCTTTTTTATGGAAATGGCATCCTTGAACCAAGCATGAATTTTTCATTTCTTCTCAATCTAATTATTTCATTCTGCATCTACCTAACGGTTTTGTTCATTTGGACAATATTTGTCTTCTTTTTTGTCTCGTGTGCTGCAACAAGGTCAATTTTTACAATTGGTATGGTCCCTTTGAAAAATCCTCCTCTGGCTCCTTGACTTATGAGATGGTGTATTTTTCGATCCTCATTCTTCCTTGAGCTTGATTCCCCCTAATTAGAAATGGCCAAATTATCTATTTGTCTTCGTACTTTTCCAAGAATAATATCAAGGTCATCTCTTGTTTCAAACATAATTTCTTCCATCTTTGTGGCTTTGCCCATTTCTTACTCTAAGTTTTCAATTTGAGAGGCTCTAATAAAAAAAATTACATTGGAAGGCATGGAATTCTTATAACAACCAAGTACTACCAAAGCATTTGGCCTTTTTTCTTCTGGTATTTTGTTCAATGTTTTATTGAATCTCGAATGAAAATATTGAATTCTTTCATTTTTTCTTAGACAGATTTGAGTAAAGTATGTGAGAAGAGTATGGTAAGCAATTGGTGGAGAAAACATATTAAAAAACATCATTTCAAGATATTCACATGATCCAATCGATCTTCCAGGCAGTGATGTGTACCATTCATAAGATTGATCAGCCAAGGTTTGGTGAAATAATCTTACCGTCACATCATTATTTTCAATAAGATGGAAATCACAAACATCCAAGAATAAATCTACATGTCTTTTTGGATCAAACGTTCCATCCCTTGAGAATGTATTCAATCTCCCCTTTGGAAGGATAGGGATCTCATTTTGTTCTCCCCGGAGTTTTAAAGGATAATATCTTACCCTTTTGTTATCGGGCTAATTGTTAAGTGTGGACATAAATCAATCCCCCTAACTTCACTACGAAACTAGAAAAAAACAATGCAGTACACTACTCTTTCCTTAGATTTCAATTATCAAATGAGAAATGGATCTATGACATACCTTTTAAATATCGAAGATCTGACTTCTCCAATGCAATACAAGCTCCGACATGAGGCTTACGGAGAAATATCTGCGCTAACGAAGACAAAAATAATAGATTCTATTCGATATGAAACTATGTATGTGATCAAGGAATCATACAATATGGACAAATAACATTCATATAGGAAAGAAAAACATATCTATATTAAAAAATGTGGAAGAAAGATACAACCAAATGCCTTGATGTCGTCAAGTTCCTTCCAATAGTTCCTTGCTTCCCACACACTTCTGATCCAAGGATTCTGAGATCAACAATCTATCTTGACAAAGCAAATCTCAAAGCCAATATACAAGCTCCAAAAACTCCAAGCTACAATGCCAAATCTCAATCCAACTAACTTTCTCCATGAGAGATCCTCTCCTTTTATAAGTTGAAGAGAAAAAGGTGAGGAGGGTAGGATGATCCCACTAAATCATGAAAGCTAGTAAGATCAAAACCATTCGGAGGCCACCTCACCATAGAAGCTTCTCTTTCTAGAAGCATCGGAAAGATGCTTGTTTTTCCCACGTACGAAAATCACTACACCCTAGCCATAGGGCAGCCTGCGGAAATGTCGCAATCTAGTTTCAGAGCATAGTGCAAAAATCAAGCATCGCTACACCCTACGGTGATCTTCCTTGATAGGGTTTTTACAAAGTAAAATACAACTTCTTCTCTCAAGAAAATTTCTTCTCCCTTCTTTCTTCAGGAATTCAATCCATTGACCCCTCTGAAGGAAACAGATAGGTTTACATCATTAACAATCATAGGGATGACGAAAATAATGTGTAACGCCTTCTTCTCATTCTACACCTTGGTTCGTGTCTTTATTCACATCTTTCTTCTCATATTTGTTATCATCTTTCTTCATGTCTTTCTTATCGTCTTTCTTCCCTATCACCCATTCTTGGATATCTCTTATTTTATTCAAAAAGACATTATTCAACTTGGAGTTTCTTACTTCTACTTATGGTCAATGGCCCTTTATATTCATCTAGATTTAGTTTCTATTTTTTTCTTGAGCTCTTTGAATTTGTCTTTCGTCTCTTATTTGTCTTTTGAGGATTTCTCATTCTTCTTCTTGAACAAGAATATGCCAAGATATTTCTAAATCTTCTCGACTTTGGATTGTTTTTATTGTAAGATTATATATTTGATGCAGAATACTTCTTTGGTTTCCCAATCCAATTTCTAGTTGGGGTTGATTAGGTTGAGGAAAAGTCGTGAAAATATGTGGTCTAAAACCAATCCTTAAAATTCCTCCCCAATTGAATCGCAAAAAATGTTGACGTTTGAATCCGTCAAGACCAAAACAACAATCTCATGAGGATATGAATCCCCATGTGTTTTTAATGAGGTGGTACTTCTCTTTGGATTATGATTTTATTTGAATATCTTATATCCTAAATGAAATGGGACTCCGTCAAATGATTGAATCCAACTCTTTATGGCTCAATAAAATTTAAAATACTAAAAAATAAAAGATATATATATATATATATATATATATATATATATATATATATATATATATATACAGAGAGAGAGAGAGAGAGAGAGAGAGAGAGTTCCTGAGAAATGGACTAGGAACCTCAAACAACACACAATATATAAAGTAATAGAATCCTCACATCCATCACAGTTTAATAAAAATTCCGATCGCATTCAAATAAAAGAACTGGTCCAATGGCACAAGAGAACTTGGAAAAAGTACTACTTATTAAGCTCAAAAGAATATTTTGATAGATTGACTTCAAATATTCTATACTCAAAACTCAGAGTTATAAAATACAATCAAAATCAATCCTGACTTAGTTCTCTAGGTATCTAAAAAATGATAATGTTTGTCACAATGCTTGAAATTTAAATGCGTTTGTCCATAAACGGATTGGGATTGGGGCTCACATGGACCATAAAAAAAATATTTACAAGAAATATGATGAAGAGAAGAACATTGAGTGTAGCAAGAGCAACAAGATATGGAAAGAAGATAAGGAGGAAGTTATCATAATTTGGTTACACTTTTCCAATGAAAGAATAAATATAACTGTATGAAATATGATAAGGAAGAAGGTATGTAATCAATATGGACTTACTGTGATGGAATATCTCTCTTTCATTTTATTTTTTTTGTGTCTTTTATATCTTTTCTTGTTGCGGTTATGTGGCCAGTTGTAACTGCTTTCATTGGAAATTCAACAATCTTGGTTATAGCTTTGTTTAGCCATTCTTGAATATAATCCCTTAATGGGGAAACAATTACTTCTTTAATTACTTTGATACTTATCAATTCACTCTCAATTTCCCTATGGTCAATAGATAAATTTTGCAATATAGTCTCAATGTCCCCATTTTTATTTTTATACTCAACAAGTCAATTATCAATGTCATCATAATTATACTCAACCATATTATCAAATTTTCCGGCCGATGATTTCTTTAGATTTTCAGCTAGCTCTTCAAATTGCTCTTTGCTCATGGTCATTGAATTTGAGATTAAGTTTAGATATGAAAACTCAATAATGGAGCCCACGATATCCAAACCAAAAATCTTTGAGTATGCCTCATTCCTTTTCCATGACAGTTCTTTTATTCGATTTAATAACCCCTTTAATGTATTGATCCTTTCCATCCAACATGCCTTTAATTGTTTTATACAGCTCTGGGAGGGAAAATATTCTTGTTTTCTTCTATGGTTCATCATTGTCGATACTTTCTCTACAAACATAGCAACCCCATCTATGAATAATATTTCATCATTATTCAAATCTACATTCAAATATTCTTTAGTGTTTTGAATTATAATCCCGAGAACACACAAAAAAATTCCAAGTCCCATAAATCCAAAATCAGCAACATTATTTTCTTTATGTTACTTTCAACAAAGTGTTGAACAACAATGATTAAGCTTGAAATTCCTTTTACTCTCATATTTGATTATGCAGTTCCTTGAAGAGTTATGTCAGCTTGTATCATGGCGACTAGGGTAACCAATATAGGTCGGGGAATGAGATTTTCTTCCAATTCCCAAACTCTCTCTTTAAGTCTGAGATTTTCTTCTTCCATATTAACAATTGAAACGTCCAATGCATCCCATGTGATTCTATGAATTGAAGATAATTTTGATGGAAACATGTTTTTAGTATCAATGATGGACCGTGAATTTTCTTTCTTATTCTTCTAGGTTCTTTCAAAGGTCAATTTCTTTGAAGACTTATCAAATAAAACATTCTACACAGAAAAGGTTTCTTCATCAAAGAAGACTTCATCTTGAACGAATAATGCAACGAACTGTACATTTTCTTGGGTGTGTTCTTCATCATCCAAAAACTAGATATTTTCAATATCCACATCTAAGTCCATATTATCAAGAAAAATATCATCTTCAGATACGTTTTGTTTTTCTTCCTCTTGTTGAGAATTGACCCTTTTCCTTTTTACTTGTAATTTATGAGGTTTTTCTAGACTTCCTTGAGGATGATTCCTTTCTCCATCATCACCTGAATTGTTACTTTGGTTTTTTCTTTGTTGGTTCATTGTAGACTAAGATTTTACCTTAGGAAAAACACTTTTGTGAGAAATAGCAGGTGACTGAGCATTTATTTAACTTGAGGGTTTCCCTCTTTGCTTGTAACCTTCAGTAGTGATCACAATGGTTTCTATGTCTCCAAAATATTTATTAACACCATGAACAAGGGGGTCATTATTGTCACATTGTTCTTCTCCAAATATGAGTGTATTGATCATTGTAGGGATGAGCCCAACTGCTACCATGTGATTATAAAAAAGTTTGTTAGGGTCAAACCCTTTGATATCTTCTTCAAACTTCAAATTAAACTGGTAAATATAAGAGGCATATTCATCAATTTTGGGATGTGCTCTTAAGATAATTTCACCCACTTTCCAAGGCAGGGGAATGAAATTTTTTTCCTTCTTTTATAAAAATCATGAAACCATAACTTATACTACCTTGCCACCTCTATGATAAACAACTTGTCCAGAACATAATAACAGAGGTATATAGGATTTTCATGAGAACAAAAAATCTTAAGGATGTTGCAGTTATCCATTTTATCTAGAATTCCCTTTTTATCCAAAAATCTTAATGCTTCAATGAAATACTAGAAGTGTCTTCCCCAAAAAGTAATTTCTTAAATTCAGAGACAAAATCATTGTAAAATTCATAAAAATAATGGATAACATTTTGCCTCCAAAGAGCTTGATACCACATAGTCACGGGGTCAATCTTTGAATTTAACCTTTTTCCAACACTCAGACTCTTAAAAATATCACAATGCATGATAGAAAATACCAGATAAGATGCCATATAAAACTTTATCTTGCTTTTGAAATTCAATAATTGTGCATAAATTTCATTTGATGTGATCTTTTCCCAATCGAAAACAACATTCTCATGAACTGTAAAATATAAAATATATAAGGTCAGCCGAGGAATAGTTTTTGTAGAATCCTAACCCAAAACTCTAGTAAACAACCAAGCAATTTCACAATAGGGGTCATTTAAATAACTAACCTAGATTAGCATAGTTCTTCTGACATCGTAGTAGGGTCTTGTAGATATTCCTGCAAGAGCTTGATTCCATTATTTTTACCTCTAAACAAAATTATGGCATCTTCTCCTTTATATGTTAAGTTAAACTCTGGTAGCTTTAACATTTTCTTGAATATTAAAGGTTCCAATGAAACAGGGGAGCCACTTTGTAGAGGAATGGTTCTTCTATTCTGGACAAATTTGTCAATACAGCAGGTGACAATATCTTTGCATTCAAAAACCTCAGGGACACAACCAACGAGAGTTATTCCTGATGTCAAAACTTTATTATTATCTTTGTTTGGAAGCATTGAATAATACTAATATTCCCTTAGCTAGTGGTAATTTTGATGTTCTTTGGTGAGTAGATTTAAGGTATCCCTGCAAAAATGTTGTCTTCTTTCGTTCATCTTCAACAGGTTGACATACTTTTTCATAATGTTGCTCAAATAGTGAAATAATATTTTACGTTGGATCCTTGATTGATAACATTAACCTAAAATAAATGATATTTTAATCGATAGAAACATCATTAATAATGACCTTTTCAAAATTTAATTTAGCGGTTGAGTTCGTAGAATTAGCATTTAATGTGACACAAGAATTGTGAAGAGAAAGGACATGTCACGACGAGGTGGCAGAGTGGGGGATTTCAAATGAGAATATGATTTTGTGAATCCACAAGTCTGCCTTGATAGAAAAATGGCTAAGTATGGATGCTTGTCAGACAGACTTGTGAGGACGGGAGATACAAAGAAATGAAAATACGAGTCTGTGAGTTTTCCAGTCCATGAAATAAAAAATACACTAAGTGTTGGGAAGATGTTGGGAGAGAAAAATGATATGTCATGAGCCCACAAGTCTGCCAACTCGTGAATGAAAAATAAACTATGTATGGAAAAGGTATAAGTCATGGAGGTAAGATATGGAAATGAAAATTAATGGAGGGAAACATACTTAGGGAAAATACAAGTGAAAAATAATAAAAGGGAAAGAAGAAGTTACAAGGTTCAACACCTACCCTGCATAAGGATGCTAAGGAATTATTTCAAACCTGTGATGTCTGTCAGAGAATTGGGAAGCCTTCCAAGAGAAATGAGATTCCCTTAGTACCACAAGTGACATTATAGGAATTTGAAAAGTGGGTAGTTGATTTTGTTGGACCGATCAATCCACTAGCGAAGGGGTCAGGAGAAAGATACATCATTACTACGACAAATTACTTGACTACATGGTTTGAAGCAGAACCTATCAGAAATTGCAGCGTGGAGATTGTTGTGTAGTTTTTGTTCGAGAACGTTGTGACAAAGGTTTGGATGTCCAATAATTCTGATGAGTGATCAATTGACTCACTTTCTGAATAAGATGATTGCTACATTGACAAAGGAATTCCAAATTCGGCATCAAAAGAGCACACCATATCATCCTCAGGAAAATGGAATAGTAGAAGCATTCAATAATATCCTAGAACATGCATTGATGAATATTTGTAATGTAAGACGATATGATTGGGACTTGAGGATTCTAGAAGTTCTTTGGGCATACAGGACTACAAGTAAGAAGTTGACATGATAGACACCTTTCATATTAGTGTATGGTCAGGAAGTAGTCATTCCTATGGAATTTATTGTACTAATTCTATGCATTGTCACGTTGACAGATCTTACTAATTCCAACGCAGTTGAAAGAAGACTGTCAGAGATAATAGAACTAGAGGAAGACCATTTTGTTGCAGGTTTTCATCAACAAGTTCAGAAAGCACGTGAGAAAGCATGGCATGACAGACACATCAAGTAGCATAAATTTTAGATGGGAGACTTGGTTTTACTCTATGAAAATAATCTTTTGCAGCACCCTGGCAAGTTTCAGATGCATTGGTTGGGCCCATATGTGATCAGATATGTGAAAATTTTAGGTGCTACTCAGTTGGAGAAGCTAAATGAAGAAATTGTGGAAGGACTAGTGAATGGAAGTTGGACGAAACTGTATAGGGACAGTCAAGCTTCTGCACACTATCCTGAACTATGTACAATGTGTACCATAGTACTTGTACTATAGTTTATTATAGAGAGAAAAAGAGAAAAAGGAGAAAAAGAAAGAAGGAACATGAGAAAAGAAAACAAAGTTGTAAAGGTAAGAGGTTGTGAAGTTTTGAATCACGCATTGTTCAAAGAAGCAGGAAAGAATGAACAAAAAAATGTCACAGACAAGAAAGAGGAAGGTGCACTACGCAGAAAGGAGAAAGAGAGTGCGTAGAAAGAAAGCAAGGTTGGAGATATGCACAGATGACGATTGAGGGAATAAAATATCAAACTTGATGGGATAAGCATTAAAGAGAGATCATTATGAAAAAGTAGAGGATACGCGTAGTCATAAATGGAAAACAACGACAAGATCGTGATAGACTGGAAATATCTAGACCATGATCCACAAAATAATACGAAGTTATTGTAGAGTATGGAAAGAGTTGAATGTGAGTACAGTTGGATTGGACAACAGGTTTGGGCACAAAGAAGAATATAACAGTTGGCAATGGGAGACAAAATTAGTTGAGGGGTCAATGAAAAGAACTTATTGTAATTTGAATTTTCATAGAGAGTAGTGAGATCAAAGAGTTGAGCAAACGTAGTCAAAGCCAAAGGAGTTAGTTTCCGAGAAAAGTGTGTTGGAGAGAAATATGGCACCACCCAAGGCAGCAGTGGCATCAACATTAGTTATGAAGAAAAATCGCACTAAGACAACAGTAGCAGCAGTACAGGAAGAAACCCCATGAGCATCTGTGTAAGAACCAAGTTCAGCCAATTTTCTGAATAATTATATACCTCCCAGAAATTTGACAACAAAGTCGGTCAAGTTAAAAAAGGAAGTGAAATATGAGCTCGTGGAAGAAGAAATTCCACCAGGTGTAATCGTTGAAGGAGATATGTTAGGTGCAATACCAAATTTGAAGTTTGTATATCATGACCTATTAGATGAGAATAAGTTCCCCGAGTTAGTGCTCAGGAAATATTTGAAGACATTCATTTTTCTAGAGACATCGTTTATTAAGGTTGAGCCAAAGACTTAGGTAGCAAGTGTTAACTCCCAAAGTAAAACCGTTCTTTCGGTTAAACTTTGTAGGGGATATCCTGGCCATTGGTCGCATGCTTAAGCTATTTTTGTGTTTTTATAGTTCAATAAAAAATTTTGGTTTTGGTTTGAACAAGAAATTGGAGAAAAGCAAGTTTCGGTGGTTTAGGCGAGCCCTCAGTGTGCTCATTAACCACCGAAAATGTTTAGTTTCGTCAGACAAGTGGCCGATAGAAGAAAGCAAACAACCGCCGAAAAGGTTTGAACGGGCAAAGGAAAGGCTCGTGCTTTCGCACGAGCCAGATGTCAAATTTCACTACAATGATGAGAAGTTCAAACCGCCGAAAGCCCGCGTTGTGGGAGGTGATGTTCGTTTGTGGGTTTCAACCGAAAGGCTCCAAACACCTGCGTGTGATCCACTGCATAATCATTTCTAAATCTGCGTCGAGCGGTGATAGTCAGATACGGTTGCACGGAGCTTCTCTCCTTCCCGGTGGCAGATACATTTATCATTATGGGCAGGTCTTTCATTCATTTTAAAGCTCAAGTGTTACTAAGGAGCCCGAGAATCGTTGGAGATAACTATCAACACGCGATTTTTACCACAAATCATGATTTTCAAATCTTGGTCCCTCTTTTCGGGCAAATTGGCATGGTAGCTCTGATTTCAACCAGCATTTCGAAGTCAAGGAAAACGGATTGGGTTATCGGGTAAGCCTGTAATCCTTTCTCTGTCAAAATTTCACAAATATATTTGCCTCCGAAAAGTTGAAGTTTCGGTTTTCCCTGTCTGACTGTCATTTAACTGTGGGTCGATATTCTAGTGCATTTGTAAATCCTGTGCCCTGTCAAACTATTTCACAGTTTGTCCATCGACCATATCCCTAGTTCCTACAACCTTTGTTTCCCGAATACCTGGTTGACTATAATCTCAGATATAGTTCGCTTTCATTTATGTCAAGATCCCGTCCTTCATTAAGGTCAGAGGAAGATGGTATGTGGTACTTTGAGGAACATCCCGAGGTTGCAGAATGCTTCAAACAGGTCGGCATTTTCTCATATTGTGAGAAATTAACGATCTTTCATCAACAAATTGCTGAGGCATTTTCCCTCTCATACGATGGCAGGGTTGCCAAAATAGGCAGAGAAGAATTCATCATAGATGAGGCCTCCATTGTTGAATACACAGGATTGTCTAGGACAGGTAGTTGTTGGTTCAAAACATCTACACCTTCAAACGTTGAGTTCAGGTCCTATCTTTTGCCAGTCCACAAAACTCTAACATGGAAAAAAGACATTCTCTTGTCCTACCTGAAGCCAAAATGGCAGACCCTTCTGAAGGCAATTCTGGTATACATTACTTGTGAAGGGCGTTATAACAGAGTTTTGTACTATCATTTTAAATTATTAAATCACTTCACAGGCAGGGATCCCTTGAACATACCCTACTTTTTTCATAAGACCTTGACCAAAATGGAAAAACAAGTAAAGGCTCAGCCCACTAAAGTTGCAAGCAGGATATCTCATCAAGGGTTGATTACACTCCTTGTCAAAGAAGCTCTGTACAAGAAGCAAATAGAATGAAGTTTCTTCTTGTTCTGGAACAAGTTTCAGATAGAGAAACCTCCAGAAATGAAAGAAAAAAGGTCCAGAAGCAGGAATGATCAGACTAGTCACAAGAGGAGAAAAGGGATTTCAATGTCTAGGGATGTTATAAAGGCAACTCCCAGCAAGCAAGGAGGAACCAAGAAGGAATTAAAGCTTGAAGAGAGAAACCCTGTCATAGTGAAAAACCCTCTCAACCTACCCTACAGTGACTCTGATTCAGAGCAGGATATGGC
Organism: Picea engelmannii; assembly: GCA_009831015.1. Taxonomy (NCBI): domain Eukaryota; kingdom Viridiplantae; phylum Streptophyta; class Pinopsida; order Pinales; family Pinaceae; genus Picea; species Picea engelmannii. The sequence continues at coordinate 22,979 of ML842123.1, forward strand.
AAAAGCACAGGATACCTTGCAGACCAAACATGATGCCAAACCGAAGATAAACACACCTCCATTAAAGCCTTCAGAAACACATAAGCAACCAAAAGCAGAAGCTTCATCTAGCAAACCTCAGAAAGGTAAGATCAGGAAAATTAATAATCTTTTGCGAGAAATTTATGAAATGGAAGTGCTTGAGAGGGTAATTAAAAAGGCAAACACAGATCTAACAGAAAAGGTTGTTGAGCTATTCAAAGAGAATGAAACTCTCAAAGAGAAACATAATTCAATCAAAGGGAGAAACAGAGAATTGATTAGGGAAAACATGAAATTGTACAGGCAGCTAAGAGTCTTAAGGCTCAAGCTAAAGAAGTTTGAATCTTCAGGAGAGGAACAAACAGGGTTAGATACCTTGGCCAATCTGGCCACAACCATGATAGATGCAACAGATTCTCCTGCACAGTCAACACAGATTCGAAGGTCTGCACGAATCAAAACTGTAGCATCTGAGAAGGTGTGAGTGTTAAAAGAAGTTTCAGAATAGTCATTTTTGAAATTTTGAAAGGTCTTCAAAGTGCAACATTCGGTGGTTTAGGCGAGCCCCACTGTGCTCATTAACCACCGAAACAGGCACTTTCGGTGGATAACTTACCCGAGAACTGTTCCAGTCAACCACCGAAAGTCTGTGGATGCAGAATTCGAGTGAGTTTTTGCACAGGTCGAAGATTTTTGATATGAAAAGGTTTGGAACCTTCTCCAATGCCTGTCTAATGAATTATCACACTCACTCCAGCATTCATTTTTGATGTATGATGAAGAAAAGAACGATTTCAAAGGTATATTGGCAATTTCATTTGAACAAAAAAAACAGGGTATTCTGCCACCTCAGCCAACTCGACTTGGCCTCAATGGGAGAAGATTATTTTAGCCTTGGAAGGCTGTCTACACATCATCAACAGTCAACAGAGGAAAATCAGGGATCGACCTCTTTTTGAGGAAATACTCCTTGTATCTTGCAAACAGTTTTTACTTTCTATTTTTAGTTGATCTGATCCATGTTTTTAGGATCAGAAGATTGTTTTGTAATCTTATAAATATCAGAACAAGACATGAACCTAGGGTTCGATTCTGGATACAGTAATTCTCTTTGTACTTAGACTTTTCATTTGCTAATACATATCACAGGTTTCTTTCCATTTTGGTGGCAGTTTTCCATACTTCTTCTTCACTGATATATTTTTGTCCAACCTTGAATAGTTGTTATCCTATTGTTTGGTTCATGACATTATTATCAGTCTCTTTAGTTGTTTATTAATCCCTGCTTTGCACTGGTTTATGAGCAATCTTTTCTTCATCCACTTAAAGCTATCTTACTTTTTAACCAATCTTGGAGAGCACTGTCTATTTGTTTATCATTTTGATGTCTAAATGCCATAAGTTGAATTGAGTTATCCCATTGATCCACCTTTACAAAATACAAAAACATTCATTTCTTAAGTTACCAAGCACCTTTGATCTGCAACCACAAAGGGTTTCTTGGAGTGATAACAGCAAGGTTAGTGAAATCAGGGATTATGAACTTGTTAAATATCCCACACTTTGGTAGGAGCGTCAAAATCAATGCCTTTGTCAAAATGTTATTAAGTTGCATCCATGGATTATTTCTATGGTTGGACAGGTTGGTGTCGATTGAAATAGAGTTGATTTAACAGATAACAAAGTTGTAAATGGTAGGGGAGGACCCATTACCACTATTTATAGATAAGTTGAATGAGAAATCATTTTCGAAGAGGATGAAAGAGAAGTTTGATATGCATGGATCAGCACATGTTTATATATCACAAGTATCAATGTCGACTGTGTAATTTTTATGATGCAAGTGTTGGATTTAAAATTGTTGAGGAAGTATCGCAGGGATCAAGTTCCAGTAGGTGTGATAGAAGCAACGAAGAAGTGTGTAGAAGACGTACAGATGAACTATGTGACGTTCTTAGTCAATTAATTCTTGATATATTGTAAGGAAGTTCAAGACATGGGAATAGATTTCCATTATGCATGGTTGTTAATATTGATAGCATTAGTGGCTTGGAGGGAGCCGGACGACACACAGTTTCTGTCAACGATGAACAAACCATGTTTGGAAGAAAGATATGCTAACTTGTGGCATACCGTGCACAAGGACAAACAATTAGATAGTAACATTATTTTTTACATCTATAAGGAGGTAATTCGACAACGCAATTAGAATACACCACACATATTACCACGAGTGGTAGAAGCATACACTACAGTTGTGCATTTTAAGGCAAGTCGCCATCATATGTACATTCAAGTGAAGAAGGACCCAATGCAGGAAAGGTTGATCATGAGATACAAGGTGACTAAAGAAGAAATGGGACATATCATGGAAGATTGGGACACTCGGTGGAAGATCCCACCGACAGAAATAGAGAAGACAAAGACAAAACACCCAGAAGTAGAAGAAGTAGAAGATGATGAAGAAGAAGAAGGACATGAACAATAAGGAAATGGCACAAGAGACACACAAAAGATTGTACCACGCCCGGGAGAGAAGAGGAAAGACATAGACAAGGGGAAAGTAGTCCAAAAGTGAAAAAAGAGGAAAGTTGTGAAGGAAATGGACATACAGGCATTAATTGAGGGTGACTTAGAAATTAACACAGATCAAGTTAAGCAGGTTATTGATGAGGCTTTTGAGTGAGTGATGTAGAAGCAAGAAGAAATGCACTCAGACATGCAAGCATATATTGTCGCACTACGAAAAATTTTGGAGACAAATAAGATAGTGCTAGGAGAACAAGAGTAGATGGACAGTACAACAAGGACGATAGAGGCACAACTGGTGAAATCCCACCCATCTACATCATCAGGAGAGCATTGAGTGATGAATATAGCAGTAGGAGCTTTAGAGTTCCCTATGACATAGTTGCAGGAGCATGAAAAATCACTTAGTCATATCGACTTGGTGTTATCTCAGTTTCCCATAGAAGTATTACATAGTTTGCAAACGACTGTCACATAGGAAATTCAATTGCGTGTAGTGTCAATGTCGATGGACTTGACTAGGATAGTTGCATATAAGGATGCACTATAGGCAGAATACGATAAACTCATGCTTGAGAAAGATGAGGCCACATAGAGGGTGGAAATATTGAAACAAGTGGTACAAGGAGTCTATAGTAATATTCCAAAGGTGCCTATGGAGGTATATGCCCCATTAGAATAAATGGTCACAAGGATTAGTGAATCCATTCAGAGCTTTTGTGCATGGATAGTAGATTTGAAAGTGCATGCAACACCAAGCACCCCCCCATAGGAAAGGAATAAAAGGGAGAAGACAACTACAACAACTGTGGATAACATCAGAAATATGGAAGAAGAGTACGCCAAGATGTATGAAGAAAGCATGAAGGTATGGACTTAGTTGATGGAATATGCGGAACTGCAGGAAATTGAGAAGATGTTACAGGTTGTGCAGGACAAGGCACAAACATTTAAGGAACTAGTGAGCACATTACCACTAGTAGAAAAGATGGAAACAATAGAAAAGGATAGAAAATTATACTCAGAGATGGACCAAATGATGGCGGAGCAGCAGGCTCACGCACATAATATAGAAACGTTGCATGGGGAAGCATACAAGGTGACAAAAGAACTTGCAGTGATGTGGGGCATGGTCAAGCAGGTAGTGCAAGAAAGTGCAGAAAATTTGAACACCCATATTACTGCAGAGATGGTCGAGGGAATTGTGTAGCAAGAAAATCAAGTAATGGAAAAGGTCACAACTACAAGGGAAATATTTCAAAAGTTCAAGGTGACATGGAAGAAGGCCTGAAGTGGCTCAGGATGAGCCACAGGTGAGTGTTGGGGGCATGTTGGAGCAGGACATTTTGGACCAGTTTTGGGAGTTTCACAAGAGAAAACCACGTGACAAGTCGGGTAGGAGCAGAGCACGCAGAAGAAGGAAAAGAATTTGGTCAGTGCACAAAAGGAAGAAATTAATTAGAAATTTTGGGACACTTTGTAACGGGATAAGACCTAATGTAAAGTATAAATATGTAAAGGGTATGGATAGTTAGTGATGGCACGAGCTCTCATGCCCCGCAGGGTCTCTGTGCCTGACCTCCCGGTCAAAAGGATCGTTCTAACTTCACCTTCGAGCCGGAGAGGATCTTTCGATTCCCACAATGGAATCTCTGTCAAAAACCCGATCCACAGGTCCTTTCTTTTCCTCATGGTCTTCTGCACTTAACTGTGAGCATTCCCGACTTAGTCTCGGGTTTCGGGGTTTCGCAATTCTTGATGTCGAGAACCTCTGTCCCCGCGATCTCCTGATCACTGAATCTCTGAAATGCCGAAATGGCCTTTCCCACCTTAGCCCCTCCTGTCTAGGCTCTAGTCCATACGACCAGCTCTCATAAGACCGCAGTCCTATGTCTTTTGGGATTTCTCTATTCAAAAGTCCGACCTCTCGATCTCTTGACTCCTGAAAGGGCCTTTTTCGCCTTAGCCTCTCCTGGCTATGCCCTGGTACACATGACCACCTCTCATAAGATCGCAAACTTATCTCTTTCAGGGTTTCGGGCTTTTAAATGCCAGAATGCACTTGTCCTCGGCATTCGCAATACGTCGAATCCTGATATCCCGATATGACGCCAACTAGGAAACCCTTTCCGCCTTAATCACATTCAACGACTGTGATCGGTCACTAAAATCAACGCCTCAAGATATCCCTCGGGGTTTCATGACTTCAAATGTCGAAGTTCTTTGCCTTCAATTTCCCCAATCTCTCGAATGTCGATTTCCCGATGTGACTCTCCTATCGGGACTTTTCCCGAGATCGTTGATCGCTGCCACGCGTCCCCTCAAGGTGGATGGTCTTGATCGCCTCTCATGTTTTCGGGACTTGAAATGTCCCGACTTTCTCGACTTCGAGAACTCCGATATCCCGAGTGCCGATATCCTGATGTGTCAATCCTTTCGGGACTTTTGTACCTGCTTCTCTGCGCTAAAAGTTAAACCATCCACAACTCCCTGCCAATCAAACGGCTGACGGGTATTTTAAATCAGATCTGATGATGAAGATCATTCCTCATGTGCGCTCCTCCTACTCCTTCCTAGACGTGGGAAATCTGACGGTCCAGATCTCTTTTCTCCAGCTGATATGACGGCTGCTATGCTCCTCCTGAGCTTCTGCGCACTTCTTCCCAAATTTGGGAGAATTTTAAGTTCTCAAAGGCTTCGACCTTTTCTCTTTTTCTACGAGCTCCTTTACCTGAGTTCCCGCCTGCATTCTCCACGACGCTATTCCTCCTGAGCTTTACTCCTTTTGAATCCTTGAAGGATTCCTCGACTTCTACGCCTCTGCAGAGTCTTCACGCACGCAAAGTTCTATCTCTCCTGAGTTCCTCAAACACTCAGACCCCTAAGGGATTTTATCTTTCTTCCCTTCTCCTGCAAATGGGGAATGTAATTCCCTCCTAGCTATTTCTCTCTCAAGCAACCTCTTGTTGAGTCTGTAGGGAGTTCATCAACCCTGTGAAGATCCCTCAGTGGACTCTTCCTTTAAATTCCAGAACTCAAAGAGTTCTCTTCTCCTCTGTGTCTATCTGCACAATGTCGCAATGCCCTCCTGGTAAAGTATCTTCTCACAGAACTCCAGCAGTTCTGTCTTCTGTGCACTCCTTGCACCTACTCAATGCCCACCTGGTAGAGCTCTCGGAATCTTTTGTGATTCTGATTCTTCTTGAACTCACATCAAAGTTCTTCCAAATGCACCACTGTGCATATGCTCAACGCCCACTTGGCAGAGCTTCACAGAATCCTCAGTGATTCTATCTGCAACCATGTTCTTCTCCCACAGCCTTGCCTCCTGAGGTATTTAGCAACCTCATAGGTCTTCTCCCTGAGTTGATGATTTCAGCTGTGTGCTCACCTGACACGTCTTTGTCTGAATCCGTAGAGTTCAGATATGAAACCTCTGTGCACGGCTATCAGAACCCATAGTGTTCTGTCACACCCTCCTGGTATGAAGCCTCAAAGACCTCTCAAACCTGAAATCAAGAAATCCTGCAAATGCAAACCTAAAGAATACATCTACAGCATAAAAGAACACTCACAGACATTCATTCAACACAGAATCATGCAGGAAAAACTTCTTTTGTTTATATTAATTAAAATGCCTCTTTACAAAGGTGTTCCTGAGCACGGCCTGTAACAAGGTCTTGGCTCTTCTCCCTTCTGCTCTCTACTCACACATTCCAACTATCTCAACTAACTACTAAAGAGATACAATTCTTTTTTTACATGAGGAGGCTCTTCGAGCTCTTCCCTCCAATCTACCTACCCTATTCAATTACAATGAATAGTTATCTAGTCCGGAATCTGGATCCAGATCTCAGCCTTACAAAACATTAAAGGCCTACCTACTCTACGCCTGCACAAAGGCACGGCTTCCCAGCTCAACAGCTTAAACATTAATTACATTCAATTACAAAATAAAATATAAGGGTTGCGCCTCTCTTCATCTTGAATGCACGCGCTTGACATGGCTGGTTGGCTGACGTGGAGAGATGCTCCTACATCATACTCCTCAGCTGCAAAATTCATGAGCTCCTACTCATGAGCTTCCCATCTTAGCTGTTGAAATCCTCCTGCATCCCAAATCATCCTCTAGATTTGTTCATCTACTCCATCTATTTGTTGTTGTTGCTGCTGTTGCGTTGTTGCTTCCTTCCTTCTGCTCAGCCTCTCCTTGCTGGCAGTTTCTACTAACCGAATCATCAGCTCTTTGATCTCTTTGATCAGTTCATCCAGCTGCTCCAATGGCTAGTCTTGTTCATGCAGTCTCCTCAGCTACAAAAACTTTCTACAAATGGGCATATCATTGTGATCTCCCATGCCTTCTTCATTAGCTTCCAACTTCACCTGTTGGTTGTGCATGCCCTGCACTTTCACCCTTCTCTCCAGGGCTTCAATCTATTCATGCAGATCAACCAAACTAGCATTGTCTATTTCTTCTTCCTCTTCTGCTTCTTCTGCTATCAGCTTTAGTGCTGCAGCTTCCTGGCTGAAAGCATTGAGACATTCCTCAGAATGCTCATATTCTTCTTCACCTACTTGGGTAGCTCCCGATGTCTTCTCCAATTATTCTGTGATAGTCTCAACTAGCTGTCCTTCTATTGTTGTTGCATCTGCAACACATATTTCTACCTCCTCCTGGGCAAGTGGTAGGAGTACTTTGATTCCCCCAATCATCAAAAGATTTCTCATATCTTCCTCCTCTGTCAGCTGCACATGCTGATCCAAACTCACCTTTGAGTTTATGAGACCCTCAGATAGTCTCATTTGTTCATCCCTGCCCACCTGGAAATATGGGATATGTTTGCTACCCTCCTGGCAGTCTTCGAGATCATGCAGGGACCTCATTTCATTTCCCAGCTGGCAATGTGAAATTCCTTGGTTGTCCTGCTGACAGTCTGTGAGATCCCGCAGTGATCTCAAATCGTTGCCCACCTGGCAAACTGGAATTTCTACTCTGCCCTCCTGGCAGTTCTTGAGATCTTCATCTGATCTCACTTCATTCTCTTCACTGAGATCTCTCCCAATCTCCGGTTCACATACCTGAACCATTTCTTCTTCTGGTCCATTGAGGTTTTCAGCATACCTCAACCATCCTTTCAACAGCCTACGCTGTCTTCTAGCCATCAACTCTTTGACTGGCCATTTTTCCCTCAGCTTCTTCATGGGCCATTCATATACCCATCGTGGTTTGGCTTTCTGCTACATCCGCAATGCAAGCTTTTCTATTTCTTTCTTTATATCAGCGAGCTCTTCATCTATATCTTCTTGGCTCCATAGCTCTAAGTTTTTCCTCCCAGCATACCTATGGCCTTCAATAGCCATGTTGTTGTCTATCTGCCTTTCTGGAAAATCTTCTACTCACTCTACAAACCTGAGTGTCCTAGCTTCTCCTACAGTCCTCCTGACTGCTTATGGATTGTTGCCATCCTGCAAACAAATCCTTACAGAGTTTCCAACACTTTGTCTTCCTTTACCTTCTCGCTTCACCTGAAATATATAGATGAAAATCCTGCTCTGATACCACTTGATGTGTATCAGAGTGCTCTGTATCCCTTGCTTCTCCTGCCTGAAATGTACAGACAAGAATCAAGCTCTGATACCACTTGATGGCACGAGCTCTCATGCCCCGCAGGGTATTTGCGCCCGACCTCCCGGTCAAAAGGATCGTTCTAACTTCACCTTCGAGCCGAAGCGGCTCTTTCAATTCCCACAGTGGAATCTCTGTCAAAAACCCGATCCACAGGTCCCTCCTTTTCCTCACGGTCTTCTGCACTTAACCGTGAGCTTCCCCGACTTAGTCTAGGGTTTCGGGGTTTCGCAATTCTTGATGTCAAGAACCTCTATCCCTGCGATCTCCCGATCACTGAATCTCCGAAATGTCGAAATGGCCTTTCCAACCTTAGCCCCTCCTGGCTAGACTCTAGTCCATATGACCAGCTCTCATAAGACTGCAGTCCTATATCTTTTGGGATTTCTCTATTCAAAAGTCCGACCTCTCGATCTCTTGACTCCCAAAATGGCCTTTTTCACCTTAGCCTCTCCTGGCTATGCCCTGGTCCACATGACCACCTCTCATAAGACCACAGCCTTATCTCTTTCGGGATTTCAGGCTTTTAAATGCCAGAATGCACTTGTCCTCAGGATTCACAATCCGTTGAATCCTGATATCCCGATATGACGCCAACTAGGAAACCCTTTCTACCTTAATCACAATCAACAACTGTGATCGGTCACTAAAATCAACGGCTTCAGATCTCCCTCGGGGTTTTGTGACTTCAAATGTCGAAGTGCTTTGCCTTCGATTTCCCTGATCTCTCGAATGTCGATTTCTCGATGTGACTCTCCTATCGGGACTTTTCCCGAGATCTTCGATCGCTGCCACGCATCCCCTCAAGGTGGAAGGTCTTGATCGCCTCTCACGTTTTCGGGACTTGAAATGTCCCGACTTACTCGACCTCGAGAACTCTGATATCCCGAGTGCCGATATCCCAATGTGTCAATCTTTTTGGGACTTTTGTACCCTCTTCTCTGCGCTAAGAGTTAAACCATGCGCAACTCCTTGCCAATCAAACGGCTGATGGGTATTTTAAATCATATCTGACAATGAAGATCATTCCTCATGTGCGCTCCTCCTACTCTCTCCTGGATGTGGTAAATCTAACGGTCTAGATCTCTTTTCTCCAGCTCATCTGATGGCTACTATGCTCCTCCCGAGCTTCTGTGCACTTCTTCCTAGATTTGGGAGAATTTTAAGTTCTCAAAGGCTTCGACCTTTTCTCTATTTATGCAAGCTCCTTTACCTGAGTTCTCACCTGCGTTCTCCATGACGCTATTCCTTCTGAGCTTTAATCCTTTCGAATTCTTGAAGGATTCCTCGACTTCTGTGCCTCTGTAGAGTCTTCATGCACACAAAGTGCTATCTGTCCCGAGCTCCTCAAACACTCAGACCCCTAAGGGATTTTATCTTTCTTCCCTTCTCCTGCAAATGGGGAATGTAATGCCCTCCTGGCTATTTCTCTCTCAAGCAACCTCTTGCTGAGTCTGTAGGGTGTTTAGCAACCCTGTGAAGATCCCTCAGTGGACTCTTCCTTTAAATTCCAGAACTCAAAGAGTTCTCTTCTCCTCTGTGTCTGTCTGCACAATGTCTCAATGCCCTCTTGGCAAAGTATCTTCTCACAGAACTCTAGCAGTTCTGTCTTCTGTGCACTCCTTGCACCTTCTCAACGCCCACCTGGAAAAGATCTCAAAATCCTCAGCGATTCTGGTTCTTCTTGAACTCACAGCAGAGTTCCTCCAAATGCACCATTGTGCATATGCTCAACGCCCACTTGGCAGAGCTTCACAGAATCCTCAGTGATTCTGTCTGCAACCGTGTTCTTCTCCTAGATCCTTGCCTACTGAGGTATTTAGCAACCTCATAGGTCTTCTCCCTGAGTTGATGATTCCAACTATGTGCTCACCTGGCACGTCTTTGTCTGAATCCGCAGAGTTCAGATATGCAACCTCTATGCATGGCTATCAGAACCCATAGTGTTCTGTCACACCCTCCTGGTATGAAGCCTCAAAGACCTCTCAAACCTGAAATCAAGAGCTCCTGCAAATGCAAACCTAAAGCATACATCTACAGCATAAAAGAACACTCACAGACATTCATTCAACACAGAATCATGCAGGAAGAACTGCTTCTATTTATATTAATTAAAATGCCTCTTTACAAAGGTGTTCCTGAGCACAACCTGTAACAAGGTCTCGGCTCTTCTGCCTTCTGCTCTCTACTCGCAGATTCCAACTATCTCAACTAACTACTAAAGAGATACAATTCATCTTTTACATGAGGAGTCTCTTCGAGCTCTTCCCTCCAATCTACCTACCCTATTCAATTACAATGAATAGTTGTCTAGTCCAGAATCTAGATCTAGATCTCAGCCTTACAAAACATTAAAGGCCTACCTACTCTACGCCTGCACAAAGGCACGGCTTCCCAGCTCAACAGCTTAAACATTAATTACATTTAATTACAAAATAAAAGATGAGGGTTGTGCCTCTCTTCATCTTGAATGCACGCGCTTGACATGGATGGTTGGCTGATGTGGAGAGATGCTTTTGCATCAGTTAGGGTGTCATTATAGAGTGAGCTTCAGTATTTTGTCGAGTTTTTGATATGTTTGAGGATTGTATCGGGTAGATAGTTTGCACTACAGTAGAGAATGAGATGGTCAGGTTTAGGTTTAACTGAAGATTATTGTATGAGCACAATGTGCAGTGATGTAACAAAGATTATGAATGAATAATATAAGAATTTGAACGTTGTGGACGTAGCCAAGTTGGGGTGAACCACGTTAAATTCTTGTGTTTTGATGTGTTTTCTATCATGATGTTTTTTTTTACTTTGTTTAATGCACACATATGATAGATGTTTAATGGTTATGGATATGTTAACTGATATAATGGTTCCATGCACATGTTGAATGGTTAAGGAGGATGAATTTGTCATACACTATTATGATATTATGATTACGTGCACAGGGTATATGGCATGTTGAATGATTGTTAGAAAGGTCTCAATTTCCTTCATGACTACGGAAGCCTAGTTCTTGCAATCCCCATAAGTACCTCAGGTGAGACTTCACCTTCTTGTGGGTGATACTAAAAGGGTCGGTATCTTTAGGGTTTTGTTGGTGAATTAATGTTGAACCCTGGGTCCACCCACTGTGTGCCACCAACTACAAAGTGCATGGTTTTTAGGTTGTTATGTTGCAGTCTAGAATTATATTATGGGAATGATGCTATGAGGTTCGCTAGAGCATGAAGGCTAAATATGACTAGGGTTTTAATCTATGTCTGGGGTATGAAGAAAGGAGAGGTGTTGGAACATGAAATTTAAGGGTATGATGATGTTATGAAGTGCATGAAGTATGAAGCATGCAAGTGAATTTAGAATTACTATGTGCATGAATATCTTATATTGGTGTCTGTACCGGTCTTACTAATTTGGTGCTCATCTAAGGAGATTGTTGTCTCCAGTAGGTTGGTGCCTACACAATATATTGTTGAGTTGGTGCTTAGCTGAGGAGATTGGTGTCTCTAGTAGGTTGGTGCCTACACAATATCTTGTTGAGTTGGTGCTTAGCTGAGGATATTGGTGTCTCCAATAGGTTGGTGCCTACAAGCATTTTAATAGTAGGTTGGTGCCTACAAACATTTATAAAGATAAGTTTTTGTGTTTTTATCCCCCAAGGTTTTCCAAGTTAAACTCTATGTACTATGATTTGTGTTTACATGCATTTATTGTTTTAAATCTAATGAGTGATTAATGAATTCTCAATTAAAGTAAAAAGTATCTTATATTGATTCACCCCCCCCCCTTAGTATAAGCATAACTTTAACAAGACAAATGAATGGAATTATACGTAAAAATGGAATCGTCTAATAATAAGAACTCAAAGGAAGAGTTTGCAACAAAATAATCAAATCAATCTTGTAACAGAATGATCATTATTTTCTACCTATCATGCTATAAATTACTTAATAAATAAAGAAACAGA
>ML842123.1:36432-49231 GCA_009831015.1 Picea engelmannii
TTGGGCTAACTCTTCCTTGAAAGGTTGCACCTCCAGCTTAATTATTCTCATCTGAGCTTGTAAATCCTTGTTATGTCTATAAAAATTCTTAAGCTTCCTATGGAGGGGCAGAAATCTCCTTGTTGTAAACCTGGCCATATCAATAGTTTCCAAATACATATCCATCAGATCCTTAAACTTTTTCCTCTCAGCCAACCCTTCTCCCTTCAAGTTAGTAGTCTCCTTGCCGGATTCTCTGAGTTGTCTGATCAGTCTTTTGAAGGTAAGGTTTTCAGGGGGAATGGTTATGTCTATGACTTCAATATGTTTTTAAACAGCTTCAACTTTACCTTTACCCTTCCTCTTGATAGGATCTTCTTTTATGACCTCTTTTTCAACACTTTCCTTCTTGGCTGATGACCTAGTGAAGGGCCTCCTAGCTTTAATTTCAATTGCATTAGCTGGTAAGGGGAAGAGTAACCTCCTTCCTTTTTTTCCTGTGGCTCTAGATGATGGAATTTCTGCTAATTTTGGATTTTTTGGGGGTGAAAACTCCCTTTGTGGAGAGTAATGAGATATCCCTTCTTCTTTTTGTTCCTTAGGAGCCTCATCACTTTTAGCAATGTCATTTCTCTTCCTCTTCCTACTTGTCTCTGTGTGAAGAGTGCTATCAACCTGAAGAGAAATCTGCACTTTAGATTGTGGAGTAGGAGCAACATTTGATTGCAAATGTGCAAAGGCAATGAACTGATCCCAGTTGATGTTTTTCTTCTTCAAGTCCTTCATAAAAAGTATCTTAATCAACCCTGAGTGAAAAACACTTGTGTCCAAAGCGTTGGACTTGGCTTGGACCCTGTCATCCATTTTCCCAATTCTTCTAAACAAATAGAAAGTGAGGTTCATGAGGTCTTTGCCTATGAAGTGAAACAAAAGTCTAATACGGTATTGATAAATCATATTGAACCTGCCCTAATAGGTGTAATATATTTGGATCACCTTTATCATCTTGTCAAATCCCTCAACCATGTGGCTCCTAGGAACTCCCTTTGATAGGTTATCTCTCTGACATTCTGGTTTAAGGAATTCTTTATAGAAGGCTACATTTAAATTCATGGATTTAAACCATTTTTCACCAGTGCTTGGTATCTCAGTAGTTGTTGATATGGTTTCTTCAGATACCTCAAGCTCAAAAGTTACCACCTTAGTTTTGGTTCCATCAAAATTCAAGGAAAACTCTCTAGCTACCTCAGGGTGCCCCCTATGCATCTTCTGACAGAAATTGAAACATCCCTCTCTTTGGAAGACCTCTTTGATTATAGGTTCAACAGTAAATATTTGCATGTCATAGGGTTCAATCCTCACTATGCCCCCACCCTTGTGATCCTTCTGTTGTTGTGAACTATCCATTTGTTGTTATAGGAAGAAAACTAAGACAACAATCTGAGTGATGCAAGAGGCAAAACATAAGGACAGGGGTCTTAGGGTTTGGAGGGATAATCCTTTTCAGATTTGGCTTCTGTCTAGGGTTTTAATATTCTTCATCCAATTTGACCCCTAGACTTATGAAAGAGAATTTTATAGTTAGGAAATGGAAGAATACCATACATGAAAAATGGAGATGCAAGGAGGAAGCTTGCTGCAAACGATTTTGTTCAATACCTCACCCTCACTTTTACAAAATCATCATAACGTTATCAACAAAGTTCTTTTCAATTTCCAAAACAAAATAGATTGAATTTAGACTTGAAATTAAAATGGAAATCTTAATAGTAACCAGCTGGTATGGGTTGTGAGGTAAGTGGACACCAATGTTGATTCGATGTATAGGGTTTGCAATGCCAAAACAGGGGATTCATAGTAGAATTCATAGTGCAAGAAGAAAAATCCAAATAAGAGATAGGCACGGTGGCTTGACAGCAAGGTTTGCTCAATTTTTATATCAAAGAAGCTAAGAGATCTGTAGTTGGTTGAAAATTGAGATAACAATGGTAAAAGGGATGGTTGGTAGCATGGATTCACCAATTTGCAACACCTAGGAGAGGAGATACAAGCACATCCTTTTATTGTTCTTCAACAAGGATTAAAAAATATCATGGAGTACCTGGAGGCTGTGGCTTAAAAATTGATATGCTCGATCTTGGATGAAACCACTGGCAACTGGTCTAACCTCCAATCCATCTTTTCCGACCATTTTGTAGCAAATTATGTAGCGCTTGTCTGAAAACAACAGTTTCTGCAACATCGAGCTAGGAAAAATTTGAAATCTTGGAAAAACAATTAGAAATTCTTTAAATGATGAAATCCCAGATTATTTCTTTAAAAACATGAGTGTTGGATACAAGGAGATCAACTGACAAAGAATCATAAGTGTAATTATGGTGATGAGAGAAAAGTGTACTTTAGATGCGCTACGAAATGTCCTGATGAGATGGCAACGTACAAAAATAACTTGATTTTACCTTCTAATGGGTAGAAGGACAAAGTGGAGGGGTTTAAGAACATCGTGGAAGTGGTGACATGTCAAGGTAGTGATGGAGGCATAAGGACGATGGCTTGTCTAACCATGTCATAAATATGAAGACATAAACCAAGGGTTTGGTCCAACATCAACCTTAATTTTAATTTTTCTAAGACCTAAGAAGACTATAAGGAGGAGGTCAAAAGTAAAACTAAAACAACACTAAGGATAAAAATAAAAAAATCTAAGGATTAATTGACCCAAAACAACTTCATGTGATAACAATGCCAACATCATTGTAGTCAATAATACCAACATCATTGTATGATGATTTATTCAATAAATAGGAAGCATACTAGAAACACCATTCTTCCTAACTAAGCATAATTTTGCATGCATTTGCTAAACAATAAGAAGATGATTTAATCAAGATATAAGCCAACATAAAAACAAAACAAATGCGATCATTACTAATTTTTTAGACTTAAATAACTAATCGTAGAGAATGACACAACTATAATAATTATATTAAATGACAAATTGTAATAATCCCACCAACAAATAGCAAATCATAACATCATATAATGGTACTCATGTAACAAGCTAGACATTGTAATGTAAAAATTATATACTAAATGTCAAATTATGTGACAAAGTATTGAAATGTTTCGAAGGAGTCCATTCCAAGAAACATCTTGACTCAATTAGTACATGAAATAATAACAAGTTATCAATACGTTTTAACCTCATTCATGTTTTCTTTCGAAAGATACTTTGGAGTTTTTATGATCCTTTGAAGTACGAGTGTTAGGAATTAGATCATAGAGAAATAAAATAATGAAGAAATAAAACATAGAAGAGCATAACACAAACAGAGACATAGATATATGTAGTTCACCCAATATGGGCTACATCCATGGAGAAATTGGTAGTCCTTCCTTTATTATTATCCAAAGAATGAAGGGATACAACATGCAACATACCCGTTGTAAATTTCTCTTCCTTCTCTCACATTCTCCTCTCTCATAATACAATATTCTCTATCATACATAGCCACAATACAATTCCCTCATACAAAACGGAGCGTTTCATTCTTGGGTGAAAACTCTAACATAACTTCTACCATTAAATTTGCGACCTTATAATGAATGGTCTATATTGACTATGAAATTACAATATTTTACAAGGAAATTTCCCCCCGGACCCCCTTCATTGGGGGCCAGCCCCGGAACCCCCGATAGAAGGTGGGTAGGCTTACCTACATATGAATCAGGAAGATAATCAAGCTCTACAACCAACATTGAGGATAATGTGAGACAATCTATCAAATAGAGATACGGTGTGCAGTTGCTTATATGTGGTAATGTTGCCCATTTCCATATCCATGTACCATTCTGACCACTTTCTCCTACCTTTATCTAACATCAAGTGGGATTTTTATTCTAGAGAACTTATTTTATTTATGACATTATAAGTTGTTCTTAGAATGAACAACATTTTGTTCAAGCCCCACATCATGGCCATATGAATTTGGTTCCTCAACTCCATTCCCTAGCTCTGCTAAGGGGGAATTATCATAGGAACCATCTCATAATTGATTTCATGTTGAACACGTAAGGTGTTACTATAACACTTTCATTTTATAAAACAAAAAAAATTGATCAAATAATACCAAGTTGGAACACAAAATTAAAATTTATCCTCACGATCTTCGTATTTATTGTTTTATTATCAACATTAGATTGACAAAAAAAAAATTGTAGAAGGTACACTGACCACTATATCAAATTCCTTATGAAGAGAAAATCCATATAATTTATAGCACCAAAAGGATGGTAGATGGATGACTATAAATCATGTAAAAAAATAACACTAGASTGACTTGCAAAAATTCATAACACTGACAACTTACAACCTTATGTGTTTTTCCCTCCAATTCCTTTTTACCATATAATTCCTACAGTATATATTCTTCATTCCAAAAAGGATGAATAACACATAAGTTATAACATCAACACATAACTAGAAACATAAACATCAAATTGAAATAGATTTAATCAAAACATGGAATCAAATACACGTGAAAACTAATCAATGATGGAACCACTATGACATCATTATCTATATCATTATCTTCATATTTGTAGTTGATCTTGATTATATTGAAAATGAAATGAGATGCAAACAAAACTATATCATAGAACAAAGAAATACAGTGAAACCCAACTTCTATTAATTAATAAAATAGCATAATATTGTAGAACACAAACTGGTTAGAATGGTGGTAGCTTATCTCTAAAGAGAAAGATATGTCGGATACACTCATTCCCAAAAAGATAATACAATGGGATGCAAGAATTTCCTTTTAACATAAATAAATAACCCTAAAAGCCCAAAAACCTAACCCTAGGAGGTGAAGCAGCAAAAGGTTTGTGGGCCCTGAGGTGGTTAGTCGATGCATCAACTTCCCAGGGGCACAAATTTTGCATACAATCTTTGTTTGGGATGTTTAGTATCTTGTTGGAAATATATAATCGAGAATTACAATTATTGGCAAGGCCTAAGCATGCCATGGCAACCTTATTCCCATCGAATGGCCAAAAAACATCGTTTAGGATCTCAAAATGGACCCGGAAGTTTTGGACCTGAAAATCATAACAACAAATGGTGAATATGGAGAACCTTTATGAGTCAATTAAAGAGGTGGGTGGAAAATTGATCCAGTTCTATATCAGTGTTCAACCACCTATTCCAATTGTCTCAAAACAGTTTGTTGGCAATTTACTATTTTTAGTAGTTTTATGGGTCCTAAACTTATGGGGCCATTTTGAGGGCCTAAACAATGTTTTTTCATGATTGGGAACCTATATAAGAAACAAAGGCTCTGATTGAGCCTATGAAATGAATTCCATCATCAATACCTTTCCAACAAGCTATCGTGTGCCCCAAACGTATATCGTATGCCAAAGTTACGCCCCCAGGAAGTTGATACACCAAACTACCCAAAACTAGGTCCACAAAACTGTTGGCTTTTCATCTTCCGGGGTTAGGGTTTTGGATTTTATTTATGTTAAAAAGGAATTTTGAGCCTCATTGTAATAGTCATCTTCTTGCGAATGAGCGTAGCCATCACATCTCTTCTCAGAGATAAGCTGCCACCATTCTAGTGAGTCTTTCACTATGTATTTCTACAGTTTTGTACATTTCGATCATTAATAGAAATTGTGTATTATTGTATCTCTGTGTTTATGCTTATATATATGATATATCTTTGTTATATTATTGGATATTTGATATATATCTGTACATTTATTTATTATATCTCCACTCTCATTTCATCACGAAAATAATTTGGATCACCGTTGATATCCACTTAGATCAGTCCTCCCCCCTTAGGAATCAATGGTACCAATTGCATCAATTTTCCCTAGGAGATGGGGAAACTTTTGTTGAATCTAAACCTTGGTGGGCCACTTTCCTTATTGAAGAAATTTTCCTGCTTTGACAACTCGATAGAGATGTATGTTATGTTGGCAGGTGCCCCTCATCCTAAATTCCATGATCTTATCCATTCGAACCTATGCAATGCATTTAGGATTGATTTCTATAGAGGCCAATTTCTCATCCACCTCCGAGGTTTCCAACAAAAGTGGAAAATATGGTCGAAGTAGCCCCACACTAAATATTGGGTGCAATCCAAGCAGAGGAAGAATACTCAATTCGAAATAATTGTCACCCACAACCTTGGTGATGGTGTAAGGCCTATTTTAGAGTGGTCTAAGATTCATGTGGGGGGCTATGAGGCACTCTTTCTGCAAATGAAACCACACATTATCACCAACTTGAAACTTGTGAGGAACCTGATATTGATCATGTTGTTGCTTATACTTTCAATTGGCCTTCTCCAATATATCATGAACCTCTTTTTGGAGGCGTTGGATCCATTCAATGAATTTGGTTGCTATGTCTTCCTTGCTCTTAGTGTGGGAGGACTCTGTCGGGGAATCTGGAACAGGTAGAGATACATCAATGGGGGGAAATGGTTGGAGCCCCAAGTGTTGGTCCCAAATTCCACACCCGACTGCTAAAGGACAGAGTTAGGCCACCTCAAGCTTAGAATGGTTGGTTTTTTTATTTTGTTGGTTCGTTAGAGGGTTGGTTTTACCAAGAAAAGAGCATGGTGGGTTTGGAAAAATTGATATGGGTGAGGGTCCTCCTTGGCTAGTGGCACACAAATGAAAAAAAAGTGAAATAATAGAGATAAAAACAAATGGAAACAACAAACCACTCAATGAATAATCTGTTGCAAGAAATTTAATACTTAAAATATCATTTCAAGACATTAAACATGTATCAAAAACACAAATTCTCCCATAGGTTTCAATAAATAAAAATCTTCACCAAAGCATTAGTTGTTTTATAGGTTGCATATTAGTAAAGATAAGTTATACAATAGTTGAAGGAAATGAAATGTACTTCGCACAGATCAAAAACTACATTCAAGATAATATAAAAAACACATGAAGATTTGGACAAAAACATTGTCATCAAAAGTATATTCACCGGGTAGAGAGATTTAATCCATGCATAGAACATGTTCAACCAGTTGATGTATTGATCCTCTTTTCCCAAAAACCGAACCCTCAAAACATACACAAACTGCATATTTATCAAAGTTGCAGAGGCTCTCGTACATCTGGGACTGACGCTTAACTCTACACTACCAGTTGTAAAACAACTTATTAACTTAGATAAAAACAATGTTGGAGTATATTAAGTTATACTTAGAGATTGACTTAATACAAAAAAAGTGGTTCATATCACACACAAATGACCACTTATGATTCCTTAATCGAAAAGAGTCTTGAACTTAAATAACTAAAACTACTGCTAATCATAAACCAAACTAATGCATATGTTGAATCGAATTGAGTCTTTGACACAACTAAATAGGACTAATAGAAATGGATTCTAAGTCGAGTATAGGTGTACATGTGCACTTCTAGACGCCACTAGGAGATAACTGGGTTTGTTGGCAGCTTCTTCAAATTATCTCCTTTAGAAATAAGCAAGTCTTCTGGTGCTTCTTCTGGAGTCTTTTATATTTCTTCTGCAACCTGAGTACAGTTTCTCCAATTCCTGATTATGGTGTTGCAAGGGTTGGACCTATAGCTTCAGTTTATGCACATGTTGGCTTTCATCAAGATTTTTTGTCTTGACAGTAAACGACCTTTCTTCTTGTCTTTCTCTATTTAAAGAATACTTTAATGTAAGCGATCAATGAGGATAAGCCAAGCGATCAATGAGGATAAGCCACTTCGTCAATTCGATGTTCAGGAGCTTTTGAATGAAGAGTAAAACTATCTCCCGAATGATCGAACTCATGAAGTCATTAACCAATTCTTATAGCTAAGAAAATCCACCAGTGATTAAGACTTTAATCATTTTAATATTTCAGGACTTCGGGTGCTCTGGCCCTTCGGGACTCCAACACTTTGAAGCTCCTACAATTTGGGGAACCGTTTTTTCTCTAGATTAAATTCTCTCAGAGTGATGTGGCATCATGTTGTCACAATCAATAACGTGTCATAAAAATGAGAGTGGCATGTGTCACCTAAAAGAGCGCATATGATGTAGCCAAAGTAACAGAAATGAGTGTCACGTCTCATCTAAAATCAATTGATAGGTGGCTTATGACACGTCGGCTGAAAAACACTACGGCACTCCGACACTTCTGGGCTCTGGGGCTCTGTGTTTGTTCTGGATCAAAATCTCCCGAATGACCGAACTTGCAAAGTGACATGGCAGTGAGGATCCACTTCGGCAATTCGGGGCTCTAGCACTTCCTCAATTTTTAAGATTGAAAAACTAACAAGCTTGGATGTCTGAATGTCAAAGTCTTGGAATAATACTACATATTTCTTTGTGGTTTAAACCCCTCACGATTTTCAAGCTCTAAATGCACAAGAGTCGTCGATATTAATTGACTGTCTGATCTCGACCGTCAACAATTTAAATTTGTATGTTGCTTATAACCTAAGCCTGAAATTTGTTTCTCTGGATTGTTGTGTCTTTCTTTTGGATGTTTCATGTGAATATAAAGGACTTGGTCAACCTACTGCACGCTCAATCAATGGTAAATGTGATGACATATGTTTCAAACTCAAACTAGAACATGTAATCACCTTTCAAGAAAGCAAGACAATGATGCAAAGCAAGTAAAGATCAGTAGGGGCCATTGACACTGAGTCATTAAATCATGGAGATTAAACTTAGAAAACACAAAACAAAAATCAAACTTGATGGATGTATAGGGTAAAGGAGGGAAATGGAAGGGGTGAAAACCTAGGTTACAACATTGACTCCAACCGGGGATAGCACTTCCCTATGAGTTGCTAAGAACAGTAGATCAAGTGCCTTACCTCTCAAAACCTCGCTCCCACTGTTGTAACTTACCTTTATTTCTATATGTCAGCAATGTATATCTGTCATTGTTTCTCAGCCATGCATCCCTAAAATTCAAAAATGAAGCTAACCCTAGTGCCTTTGTTGGGCTATGGAGTCTTTATTCACACACAAACTAACTAATCAAATGCAAACGAAAAAGGAAAGAAACTATGGTACAAGAGGGACCTTCCCCCAGTCTTTCAAGAAAAATAATGTTTTAGGAAGCGCCCATTTATTGGGCCTCCGAAAATCTCAGTATCATCCAAATTGTGTAAAACAAATGTATTATTGTCTAGAACCCCAACCACCTTAAAAGGACCGAACCATAGGTTATCGAACTTACCATGCTTATACTTCTCATCCCTTCTTTCATCCCACCTCAAGATGAGATATCCTTCTTGAAAGATCCCCTTCTTGGTTTTCTTGTCAAAAGATTATTTGATCTTTCTCTAGTATGCCTCAGTTATCTAATTCAGTGCTTCTCTCCTTTGTTGAACCTCTATAATCTGAAATATTCTCCTCTAGATTTCATTTGGCTCCTCAATTTCTTCTTGTAGGAATTTTAGAACTAGTAGGCCGAGTTGAGTAGGGAAGATAACATCTATCCCATAAACTAGCTGAAATGGTGAGGTTCCCAAGGATCTCTTGGTGCTGATCCTATCAGCCCACAAGTCATACTTGAGTTTAGAGTGCCAAGATTTCTTGTTTTCAATCAAAAATTTCTTGATGATCCTAATGAGATTCTTGTTTGATGACTCGGCCAACCCATTCCCCTAAGGATAATAGGGCATGGAATGTGTCAAGGTGATGTTATGGCTTCGACAAAAGTCAATCATGGCTTTGGACTTGAATTCCTAGGCATTATTTGTTATAATCTTTCTAGGGCAGCCAAACCTAGAAAAGATATTTGTTTCCAAAACAATCATAATCACCTTGTCTGTAGCATTCCTGGTGGGCACAGCCTCGACCTATTTGGTAAAGTAGTCAGTAGTAGGGAGGATCCATTTGTGTTTCCCACTGAAGGGTGGATTTATCTCACCTATGAAATATAATCCCCATTTCTGAAAGGGGCCACTCGTAGTGATAGGTTTTAGGGGCAGTGAGAGTAATTTTGTTTTTTCCTACAAAATTTTGGCATTCATTGCATGCCCTTACTGTGGTGAATACATTAGAGAAAAGGGTGGTCCAATAGTACCTTTCCCTTAAGATCTTGAGGGTTGTAGCTTTCCAATGTTGGTGTCCTCTACAAACTCCCATGTGCATATCTGTTGTGACTTGTTTAGCTTCATTATCATCAAGACACTTTAATAGGATGCCAGCAGGATCCCTCCAATGCAGGTTCTAATTTAAAATGCATAATTTTATAGATTTTAATTTGAGAGACCTAGCCCTCGCATTCTTCAAATATGGTGGAAATTCTAGGTGCTGCAGAAAGTAAATAACATCTATGTACCAAGGTGAAGAAGATTATTTTTCAAATACCTACATGTTGTCTTGTCCAGAGTGTGTCATGGGTGCATCGGATTCGGTCAAGGTATGATGCAATTCCAACACCTTACAATTTTATTCTGATAACAACTTGGCAAGTCCCTGTCCCTTGATCATCTTGGTGTGTTTTATGTGCAAATCATACTCTAATAGCTTGAAAATCCACTTCCCTATTTTCCCTTCACTATCTGGCTAGACCAAAATCTCTTTTACACTATCGCTAGGAGCATAAGTTGTTATGCTAGAATGTAACACATACACCCTAAAGTATTTCAACGCTTTTACCAACACATAGGCCTTCTTTTCTAATATATAATACTTCAACTCAACATATCAGAGGGATTTGCTGAAAAATTCTATGGGTTGTTCATGCCCTTCTTCATTCTTTTTGCAGTAGCACAACAACAATGGTTTCCTCGGAAGGAAAGAGAAGATAAAGAATTACTTGGCATAGTCAGGGATGACCAATACGGGGGCTTCAACCAAATATTGTTTGATCCTTTGGAATGTTGATTTTTCCTCCTGTCACCACTTGATAAAATCGTCTTTCTTCAGCATGTTGTTGATAGGCTTTATGATTTCATCAAAGTTGGCACAAAGCGCCTTAAAAAATTTATTCTACTTATAAAAGACTGAATAGACTTCTTATTTATGGGGATTTCAATTTCCTGAATGGCCTCCACTCTCTTAGGTTCTATTTTTATACCTCTTGTTGAGATGATGTGACCTAGGGGTTTACCTTCTGGCATAGCAAAGTGGGACTTCTTGGGATTCAAAGAAATCCCATAACTTCTACATTTTTGAAAAATCTACTCAAGGTGTTGTAAATGCTCATCATCTGATTTGGAGAAAATGGTGATGTCATCCAAATATATAACCATAAATTTGTCTTTATCCCCCATGAAGGCTACATTCATAGCCCTCTGAAAGGTGGCCCCTRCATTCATTAACCCAAAGGGAATTTTGTTGTACATAATATCCCTCATGGTGTGGTGAATGCTATTTTTTCTTTGTCTTCTTCACATATTGCTATCTGGTTATAACYAGAGTACCCATCCAATAAATAAATTATGTGGGAACCTACTACCCTTTGAAAAATATGGTTCATCTTGGGTAGGGGGTAGTTTTCTCTTAGGGAACACTTGTTGAGATTTTGGAAATCCACACACAAGTGTATTTCCCCATTCTTTTTCCTCACACGTACCAATTTGGCCACCCAATATGAGTACCTCAAGGGCACAATAATTCTGACATCAAGCATTATTTTCAACTCTTTTTCAATTATGGACATCAACATGGGATTAAATTTTCTGATATTTTATCTGAATGGCTTAGAACTAGCCTTCATAGGGATCTTGTGTTGGATGATGTCAATGTCAAATGTCTTCGAATATTCATATGACCATGCAAAAATATCAGCAAAATTTTTCATGAGGCTGATATACCTGTCTTTTTGTTCTGGAGGTAGTGCCTTGGACAGTTTGACTATTTTTGGATTTTCAACAATCCCAATGTTCCAATCCATCACTTCCTCTTATTGATTTTTTATGGTTGTTTCTTTAGGACATCATAACTGTCAAATAACATTTCTAGTGGCACTAGACCCTTGGGGATGTTTTTTTTTTTTAAGTTCCAAAATGTTGTGGCCAACCACTTTGTTCAGTAGATGAGATTTTTTTTGATGAGATGATTCATCATCTTCACCCTCTTGATCTATTGAGATACTAGAGAATTCTTCAATGGTCTGTAGAAATATTTGCAGCTCTAAATCATCGCTAAAGACTCGCTAGTGCTTTATGTTGTCTGGTATGGTTTTCCTATGTCTGAATTTCACCTAATACTTGATATTTTGGCCAATGGGAGGTTTGAAGGTCCTGGCAGCCAATGCCATATAATTTGCCTTCTAATTTTCCTCTCTAGGAATGAAGGAGATATTAAATGCCATAAATAATTTGTCGACTAGGTACCACACCTCATTCTTGTACTGCTTGAGCCTTTGTTACTTATCTTGATCGATGTTTTTTACTTGATTGATGATTAACTTGGAATCAACCAAAACTTCCAAAGAATCAATGGGCATGTCTTTGGCATCTCTCAATCCAAGCACCATAGCTTCATACTCATCTATATTGTTAGCAGTTTCAAATTCCATCTTATAAGAGAGTGTTATAACCTCCTGTGTAGGGGAAATGAGGACTATACCAGCCCAAGAACCTTCCTTTGATGAAGAGACATCGAAATACATCCTCCAGACTTTGCTTTGTTGATCTGTCAGTGACTATTTTTTTCATTTGCTGACTGTAATTTATGGTTCCTCTTTAAATGAAAAACAGATGACCCGATCTCATCCTCAACAACATAAATTCGATGGTTTCTTGGATTTTGATGGTCACTGATGATGTATGCCAATCTGGCCTCCCTGTATAT
>ML842124.1:10319-32498 GCA_009831015.1 Picea engelmannii
TCAAGCTGCTCTGATACCACTTGATCCGAAAATGATCTTTAAGACTATGGTTTAGTTTTAAAGCATGAGTTCATTAACCATTTAGGAAATTGAGTAAAGAGGAAGAATTAGTGATATAACATGGAAGCCATAATAAGATATTCAGATCTAAAAGTGAGCACAAAGAATCATCAAACCATAACAACAAAGTTGTTAACGTATTTCAGCAGGATTACGTACGTCTCTGGGCCTTTGTCTCAGTGGGTGAGGATTTCTTATTTCTCTTCAATGATTCAAAAGTACATCATAAAATTTTCAAATGGATTACAAACTATTTTGACTTTGTTTTGATCGACCTCAAGAATCCAACACAGCTGACGACATTGAAAATGGTTGAGCGTAGCTCCCAGAATTAGCCCACAAAGTTCCCCTCCTCAATGGCTTCCCTGCATAAAAATGTCTTTGGCTTCACAATTATACAACATTTCTCTTGTTCTGAACCTATATAAGGCTGCCAAGAACCTATGGTTTATATATAATTGAATTTGGTAACATCCTTCCAACTTCCTCCCAAGATTTGGCCTCAAATCGGGCTCCAGATCTCCCCAAAATGGCCAAAATCCACCAAAAATAGCTGAAATCAACATAAAATTTATACAATATAGTTTAAAACCCCAAAAATTGGACTAATGCATGCTAGCCCCCTATTCTCGAGCTCGTGGTCATATGGAAATGGTCCATGTGGCCGAGGTTTGGGTTGGTGCGCGTTGTCCCCCCTATTCATTGGTCTTGGTCATATGGTTATTGTCCATGTGTCCAGAGACTTACCTCCCATGTGCTCCATATGGTTAAGCCCTGGTCTTTAGCCCTTGGTCAGTCGGGACTACCCCCCACCGACCATGGCTTATCCTGAACAATCCACCACGTCAACTTTAAATATTGAATCCATTGAATAACAAATAAGCCACACCTATAGCGCAATCGATTAGTCCGGGGAGTTAAGTTGTTTCGCCCATGGAGGTCGGGAGTTCGAATCCCCCAGAACCACAACAATTTTTTGACTAGACATCCTGGACTAAATCTGGGGTGCCATGTGGCACCCTCCACATGTCACCCTGTGATTGAACTGTACCACACAGTCACCAACACAGTCATCATTCCACATCACCATCGTACAACCCAGTCAGTTGCCACATCATCTTCCATACATCCCTATCACTTGCCTAGTCACCTATCGTACAACCACATGTCATTCCATGTCACATTTGTACTACACAACCACCCTACCATGTCATCATATGTACAACCCATTTTTCATCTGTACTTCCACATGTCAGCCTTCCATTAGGCCACGTCATGTACAGACTTCCACGTGTCATCCATACAATGCCACGTGTCAAATTCATACAGGTGCCAACTCAGCCCATAAACATCGAATTTGAGTGACATGTGTCACCTCCTGGTGATGCCACTTCAATGTAATGACATCATGATGATTCCATCCTGACGTCACCTGTCGTACTACTGACATCAACATTGACTTTGACCAGTTGACATTTTGCATGTTTGGGAATTCGGTGAGAACGCGATAACTTTCACATACGGTGTCCGTTTGAGGAAAACATTATATGGAAGGAATCAATGCGACGAGACGGATGCAATGGCATCAGTTTTGTATGATTCCTATAAATTTTATTTTTAAGCCTTCTTGGATCCATTTTGGATCAACACCACTATGAACTCATAATGGCCATACCTTGTTCTAAAGGAAGTCTTGTTGATTTCTTCTTCTTTAATTCTTACTTGATGATAGCTTGAATTGAGATCAATCTTGGAGAATATTTTTTCATATTTGAGATGGTAAAAATGGTCATCTATCATAGGTAAAGGATACTTGTTCTTCAAAGTTACCTTGTTCAACGGCCTAAAGTCGATGCAAAGTCTCAAGGTTCCATCCTTTTTCTTCGCAAATAATACTAGGGCACCCCAAGGTGACACACTTGGGTGTGTGTACCCCTTTTTCAGAAGTTTTTATAGTTGTATTTGCAATTCCTTTAGCTCTGATGTACTCATCCTATAAGGAATCTTAGATACTAGAGCTACTCCCAACACCAGATTGATAGAGAAGTCAATATCTCTCTTGGGTGGAAATCCTGGTATTTCCTTGAATACAGATTCAAACTCTTTTAGGACTGCATAATCTTCAATATTTGGTACCTTATCTTTAGGTGTCTCTTCCATATGCATTGCAAATATTTGACACCCTTTCTTGTAACTTGTTGCAATGCTGAAATTTCTCTGACAGTTACTACCCTGGGAATTCCTTGTATTGTCCTTAAGTTTCCTTCCTCATCCAATCAAGTAAATTCCTTATTATAATAGTCTAGGACAACATGATGTTGGTCCAACCAATCCATACCAATTAGGCAGTTGTAATAACCTAAAGGTATGATCTTCAAATCTTACTAGGTGCTATATCCATTCATGTCCATTGGGAATGCCTTAACCATCTCAGTAATTTTCCTTTTAGCTCATGTGGCCAGCTGCACCAACCAAGATGCTCCAATCTTGCTTCTTGGCAAATGAAATCTTTCCACTATCTTAGGATCTAGATAACTATGACTAGATCCTGAATCGATTAAAATAACAATGGTTTGGTTTTTCATTTTAGCTTCCACTTCAATCATGTGTGAATGAAACTCAACGTTCTTGTTATCTAGAGCTGCATAGATCCTTGGTACACTTATTCCCATGTCCTCCACTATTTCATCTTGTTGTACATTGTAAGAAGTCTTCACTTTTTCACCTCTACAAGGGAAATCTCTCAACACATGATCTCCTCCACAACCCCAACATTGAATAGGTAGTTGCATTGGTATTTTCCCTATTGCTTTTGTCTTTATGGGTTCTTTAGAGATTAGTTTTCCCTGAGAATTATTTATGAAGAATGGTGGATTAGTCCCCCTCTTCATTTGGTCCATCATACTTTTCTTTTTGTCTTCCCACGTCCTTTTGAAAAATGGTCTTCTTCTATGTTGATCATAAAGGCAATTATCTCTCCTTATAGTTTCCTCTAGTGTCTTGGGATCGTCATATTGTATCTTATCACTGATAAAAAACTGGCAGCCCACTTAAATACCTCTTAATATTAAATTGTTCATCCTTGATGAAAGAAACATATTTCAGCAGCTCTAAAAACCTTCTCTCATACTCATCTATGGTCATATTCCAAAGCTTGAGTTCAAAGAACTCCTTCATTTTCTTATCATAGTATCGCTTAGTCAAGTATGTATTTTGGAAATACCTCTTGAACTCCCTCCAAGTGACCTTCTTCTCATCAATGTATTGCACTTGCACAAATTGATCCCACCACATTGATGTTTTTCCTTTGAGGTGATAGATGGAAATTCTTCCTTCTTCTTATGAAAAGTAATTATGTAATTGAAAATACTTCCTCATGCCTAGCAACCATGTCTTTGCATATTCATCCTTTTTGTGCTCACCATCAAATGTAGGAGGATTGATTTTGTTCATCTCCCCTTATATCTCATCCACCCCGAACCTTTTCTTATGCTTCCTAACATGGAATGGAATGGAACTTCTATGTGCTCTCCTAGTTGAATGCCTTGGATAATGATGGTGGTGTTTGTTAACACTTCTTGGTCTTCTCCTCTTATCAACAGACCTATGATTCCCTGATCTTGTTGACTCAATCTCCTTATCCATCTTCTTCTCTATTATGTCCAAGCTCTGCATTAACTTGATGTTGAATTATTCATGTTTCTCCTTGGCTTCCATAAGTCTCTCATTATCAACATTATGACTATGTATATCCTTTTGCAAACTTTTTATAGTCTCTACCAAACTCATGTTATCTCCCTTACCTTCTCCACGTCCATTTGAATTTGTACCTTCATTACCCATATTAACATACATCCCTCTAATCTCATCTTCATGGCTATAATCCCCATGTGCATCTTCCATGATTCTGAACCTTGTGGTGATCTTGTTCTGATATAAATGTTGTTATTTCTACAAAATGTGCAACCAACCAAATTTGTTAGGCTTAATAATTTACAATTACATAAAATTTCATATGATTTTGTTTTAATAATGTATCATGATTCTTTCTTTCATGAATCCACCCAAAAAGTCTCAATACTTAGATTATTTTCATCTATGTGAACTCACAGACTCACAGACTCATAGACTCTTGGAAGCATAACTCTCCCTTTCACAAGTCCGTCCAAAGAGTTCCCATACTTAACCATTTTCCTCTTCTTTGGACTTGCTGACTCACTGACTCGCAAACTCATGGAATCATAACTCTCCCTTTCCTAAGTCTTTCCGAAAATTTCACATAACCATTTTTCCACTTCTTCGAACTCACAGAATTCCAGACTCATGGAATCATGATAAGTCCCAACACTTAACCATTTTTCCACTTCTTCAGACTTACGGACTCACAGACTCATGGTCTTGTAATCCTTCTTTCATAACTCCATCCGAAAAGTCTCAACACTTAACCATGTTTCCACTTCTTCAGGCTCGTGGAATCACAGACTCATGGACTCATGATAAGTCCCAACACTTAACCATTTTCCACTTCTTCAGACTCATGGACTCACAAACTCATAATAAGTCCCAACACTTAACCATTTTCCACTTCTTCAGACTCACGGACTCACAAACTCATAATAAGTCCGAACACTTAGCCATTTTTTCGTCTTTGCAGATTCACAGACTCATACTAAGTCCCAACACTTAGCCATTTTCCCACTTCTTTGGATTCAAGGACTCAAGGACTTGTAACCTTTCTTACATAATCCTGGATGAAAAGTCTCAACACTTAGCCATTTTTTCGTCTTTGTGGACTCACGGACTCATACTAAGTCCCAACACTTAGCCATTTTTCCACTTCTTCGGACTCACGAACTCACGAACTTGTAACATTTCTTATATAAGTCTGTCCTAAAATTGTTAACACTTATCCATTTTTCCATCTTTCCGGACTCATAGACTCATACTAAGTCCCAACACTTAGCCATTTTTTCGTCTTTGCGAACTCGCAAACTCACAGACTCGCACACTCACATAAGCATAAATCGAACACTTAGATTATTTTCATTTCCATGTCTTTGTGTACATGCCACCATGGAAGTACATGTCACCTACTACCACATCATCTGACACATGGCCCTTCCCACATCATGTTGACATCAACATATGGAAAAATACCGAAATTTTTCCAATTGTGCCTATTTCCAAAATTCCAAAATTTCTCACATTTGCCAAAAAATGAAATTCCTTCTTGGGTATTCATTAGAGCTCTGTAACTAAGCTTAATACAACCAATTCAAGATCTGTACACAAATTTGTGTGCACTTCTTTTCAAATTCAACTCTTTCACTTTGAATTTTCCATTATTAGTTGCAAGAAATTGGGGCTTTTCCTGATTTCATTCCTTTTCACCATGGTCACTCTGCAACCATTAAATTTATTCAATTTCATTCACTTGTCTATAGCCTTAAGTTGACTTCAAATTCGTCCAAATATAGCTCTAAATTTGCTCAAACAGAGATTAAAGTCCGTAAAACCTCATCCCTAGACTAAATTTTCCCAAATTCCTCGGGAATTTAACAAAAAAATTGGGGCTTTGGCCCAATTTCACTCGGTCGCTCCCAATTTCATCACAGAAAAACTATAAAGATTTTTTTTCAAACAATTTGCAAACGAACTCTTCCTACATTTTGTCAAACAGTGCACTTGCAAACCCTATAATTTCACTTCATCTCTCTACTAAATGGCTCGTGCAGGCTCAATATTGAAATTTGGGCTTTGATACCAATTTGTAACATCCCCATTACCAACAACTAAACAAAAAATCGCTTTGATCCTAATTTTTAACATACCCAGCCACCAACTAGGCTATGCCACTTAAAATGTTTTGAACTTTTATACCATTTAATTTCAATATAACTGCTCTAAACATGAACAAAGTTAAGTGGAAAATAACAACAACATGCATGCAACAATATATATATATATATATATATATATAATTTGACAGCAGAGATCTCATGACAGAAACTCATAATTTCACACACACACACAAACAAACAAACAAACAAACAAACAAACACATAGTAATGGAAATAAGCACATGAATGACACTTATCTCAGGAAAATAAACACCAATTGCATACAGACCTTCCACGTTCCTCCCAGCCTTAGACCGCACTACTCATAACTCTCAACAATGAGTCACCCCCAAGCTAGGGCTAAACTCTACCAGGGAAAAATGGAAATCCTAAGCCAGTATAAGGTCTAATAAGAACCATAATTGTTCAATTCAAGGTTCCCAACTACTGCAACTAGCCTACAGTCTCTCATTCCCCACATGCATGTCCCACCCCAGGAAGTGTGCCCCTTCTCTACTAAACATTCCCTCGGCTACCCCATTTCCCTTTCGAGGCTTCAACACTAGGTCAGATAGGAAGTCTCAGAGCCCTGTATCTATTTCCCAGCGCTCTAGGGAACAACTCCAGGTAGTTTCCCACCTAGAGAACTACCCACGGGCTTGACAACCTGCTTCTTCCATAATACAGCCTGACAACTGCTTCCTTCATTAAGCTCTGACGCTAACAGTAGAAGTACATGTTCCTTGTTATAGTCCAGTATCATCAGGTACGATTTAAAACTGCTTCCCTTCAGGAATAATCTGTAATCCACCCCTCCTCATTTTTCCTTCGCACTATGTCCACAAATATATATATATATGCATGTGTCCTTTAAGACACTTGGAACTCAAGGGACTCCCATGTCCCTACTCTCGAGACTTAAGATATATTCATATCTATTACTTTAGTTTTAAGGCATACTAATACAATATCCCATTGGGATTAAACCCCCTAGCTTATCCCCTTCCTAGACTCTTAGCCCCCCTTTCCATTTCTAGTGGATTTTCTCCCCCGATACTCATTTGTGGATCAGTCTCCATGCAACAATGTGTTTTCATTAATAATATGAGTGTTTACATATTAAAAAATAGTCTCACTGGCCTTTAGCATCTAGGTTCTTCGACCTAATAATCACATAAGACTTTTGGCCTATAACATCTTGGTTCACCAACCTATAAAACATTTAAATTTATATGTACAAATGGGGTTTGGCCTAGGGGTATTACATAAAGGCTCAATTATTACATAGGAATTTTCCAATATCTAATATTTTATTGTACTGAAATTCTCATTAAAGATCAGGGATTGGATGTCTTCAAGAATAAAGTATTTGACTGAAGATCCAACAACATTGAGCTTGGTCTTTTAGGTGACAAGGCAATGCCAAAGAGAAATAAGGAAACATTTACAACCTTCTTTCCTTATTCTTCTTGGACATCAAACTATATATTATATGTGAGTGGTGTATTCCAAGACATTGTTGTTGTAGGTGGTTTAGCATCCTAAGAAGATTCATCCAACATAGTGCAACACTATTCCAAGTATTGCAGCATGATAATGTCTATGATAAGTGAGTTTGAAACATCTATCATGCATTCCTTTTTATCTATAAAATAAACTTGATGGGATTTTATACCATAATATTCATCTTCCAATTGAATGATATGTTCGTCTTTGAAGACACATTCCATTGATATTGCATGTGGATTATGGTTAGAGCCTTGTATAGGACTATCTCACAGAATAGTGCTTTCCACATCGTTGATTCCATCCCGTGGTAACATTTCGTCCATTGAACATTTCACCTTGTTCATTGTTAAGTTCAGTGAGCTGGACTTGCATGAATGCAAGGATAATAGATTTGGTTATGGAAATTCTCGACTTTGTGTATTTTCCTCACACATTAATATTTCATCTTCTTCTTCATCAATAGAGAGAACATGCAAATACCACTTACACATTACTTGCTCAGATGTCCTATGATTTTTGTGAAATCAATGGTGTATCTATAGAAACCTCATACTAAAGTATTTAATAGGTTCATGTTTCAATTCATGATGTAATACCTCCAATTGATTGTTAACATGCACAAATTTGAAAACTTGATTGAATTGTTTCCAACTATGAATTGACTTGTATCGTAATGCCTTATACCAATATTGAATTTTCCATTGAAAGAGAGGGAAAATAATATGCATCCAACACCTTCTTCAAGAAATCTAACCTCACAAGTTTGAATATGCATTAATATAGTTGTGCTACCTCAACATTAAAATTTGGCAAGAAATTTACTACATTTTTGGGAATGTCATGCAATGGTCCCATAAGACTCAAACCATAATTATCATCCCATGTAGGGACCTCGAATGGAGTCATGGGAAGTTAATGCATTCTCAAAATTAATGGATCCATGTGGGTTAGCTTGTTATTTTCTCCCCTAGTACTAAAATTTTGAAACACAAAAATGTCCCAAGTTAACTACAAAAGTTCATTCGGTGAAAGGGGTCAATTATACCTTCCTCTATTGAAATGGTGAACTCACTAGATTTGGTCGAATTATCATCAGTTATTATGATTTTAATAAAAAAATGCAACTAATTATGTAAATGCAAGATGCACCTATTATATCACTAATCTAACCTTATCTAACCCTAGCTAGGAGTGTCGTAAAGAATTGATTTGACACGAAACAAAAGAGAGGTATAGAGAGCATGGAGAATAGTTAACCAACTACTGTTGACACCAAAACTCAAGGTAAAATCCAAGAATCAAGGATAATCTAAGAATCATCAATACAATATTCATTCCACATCAAAATTCCAGACATCAAGCAAAGGGAGAAGTACAAAGAGTCACGAAGAATAATCCACCATCTACTGTCTACAAAAATTTGAAGAGTGCTCTTGGACCAAGGTAGCCTAAAAATCATTGAGACTTACATCCAACTTTTTAGCAATGCATACGATGAGTAAGAGTAGACATATTGACTAAGAGAATATTCTGTAAGTCAGAACATCCATTCATACAAACTTCAAGAAAGAGAACGAATGGAGAGAATATTCCACAATCATCCACCATTTATAAGAGTATGATAACACAACTAAAACTATCACTTTATTTAACATACAAAGATAGATTAGAAATATAAATGAAGGACCATTTGAAAGAGTGAAAAAGTCTCCTTTATAGAAATTCCTAATGATTGTTGGCCTTATACCTACTTAACTCTCGACCTTTGTAATGTACCTAGGGAGGATAATACAGGGTACCTATGGAGTTACCCAAGGGGATAACGAATGTAATGTGGAATTAATAATAGAATAGGTCCACTATGTAGTTAAAATTAAATGATATAATAATAAGGAGTAGTTGGCATAGACCTACAGGAATACTCATGATGAGAAAATATAAATACACACGAGTATCATTGTATTGGAGATGTTATGGATTGTATTGTCTTGTAGAAATCTTGGAGTGATTCCTTTGATAAGGAGTAATCGATGGTGTTACCGTACTTTAAGGGTTATTCTCTCTATATTCTTGTGTTCATGGTGAATGTTTTGGATATATTTGGAGTTTTATGGGTTTATCTATGAAGTTTTACAATTTATTCTCTCTTTTATCTATCAAGGTTTACTTCATTGTTGCACCACATAGATTTGTGGTGATTTACTTGCAATATTGTTGAAATGTTAAAAAATTATTGTCTATTGATAAATACATTTAGTTTGATTTTATATCCCGAGGGATAAAAAACAACACATACAATTTTGGAAATTAACTAAAAAATGTGGGTAATGCTTTCTTGTCTATCTTTTGCACCATATGCTAAATCAGTTTCTCTTTGTGTAAGATTAGTATCTTGAGAATAATGAGATATTATAATCAACTCCTCCACCCCATTCCATGATAAATTACCATAAAATTATGTACATTGTTCTATCCATTCTTTCATTTAGTCAAGATTATTTACAATGTATAAATGTAGTGCATCCCACTTTCGACCACCTATTTGAAGAAATAAAAAATGAATAATTAGGTACCAATAAAGTTAAGAAATGATGGATGAATAAGAATTAAATAAGTATGATGATAAAAAAAGATATATTAAATTGTTATATCCCTCTACTATCTCACCTTTCACTTTCCTCATTCTACCTTTCTCCAACAAAACCTCCCCTTCAAATTTGTTGATGAAATTGACATCTCAAATGCGAGGAACACTGCTATTTGTTTCCACTTCAAGAAGAGACTCACTAATATACACCAAGGATTGGTATACCATATAACCCTCAACCATATATCCCTCAAGACATGATTTTTTCTAATGAAAGCCTTCAATGCCTTCAAGTGCCTTTCCACCATCAACATTGACCTTGTGTGTATAGGTCCACATATTTCAATCTCTCAATTTGGTGTATGAGATAGTGTTCCTATGCATTGATAAAGGTTGGAGGTAGATTTTTTTTCATTTCACACATTAGCCAAGGAATTTGTCCCTACCAATACTTTATATCCTCTTTATGGATTTCTTTAGATGACAACCACATACACATGATGCAAACAAATTGCAAGTTTCAATAAAATAATAATAATATAATGTAGGTAAATCACATGTCAACAATTTCTGCAACTAAGATTTTGAATATACTATTTACTTACTTCATGTACTTGTCGAGATCATATATAAATTGTTTTATGTTGTTATCAAAGTTGTCTGGGAGAGATAGAAGTAGAACACATTGTAACACAAAAAGAATCATTATTTTTTCTGAAATTCCAAAAAAATACAAAAAAAAGATATACCAATATGAGAATATACCAAATTACTTTAATAAAGGTATGCCAATCATGAGTTTTCACCTCGCAAAATTCACCTTTCTTCATGAAGATATTTTTTTATGTTTGAAGCATAATCAATGGGAAATTTAATTTTCTGAATGAATTCTTTTACAACATTGCTTTCCTAATTTGTAAATAACCAAGGAAGATTGTTTGGTTGTCCATCACTAGAAGAATGAATCAAATTTCATATTACATGATTGACTCCTTTAATGGCACTACAAAATTTGACAAATTTACCTTTTTTACTCCTTACATATAAGATCTCTATAATGGTTCTATAACATACTTCCCAATATGCATTGTATTGATCAAATGAGCTATGACAAATTTACCTTTTTTACTCCATACATATAAGATCTCTATAATGGTTCTATAACATACTTCCCAATATGCATTGTATTGATCAAATGAGCTACTTGTAGGTGCTCATAGTAAGGTAAATCATTGAATTGAATGGAGCATATTTTCATTCCTCATGGAAGCCCATTATTTTATGAAATATGAATCAAACAACAATGGTTAGATATGATGAAAATAATTGAATTTAAATAAAAATAGTATAATGGTTTTTTTTAACAAGAACAGATATGAGATATATTAAGAAAACAACAGAAAATTGTTGGCACAATTACAATCAATCATCATTGGGTAGTCTCAACTGGGACTTCGAGAGTGGCTCTTGTTTACTAGATTAGGGTAATTTATCTAATCCCTCGATTACGTCTAGTAATAGCTCTCCTTTTCTTAGCAGTACTGCTTTGTTAGCTTCTTTATCTGCTTTGTCGTTTAATTCCCGCAGAGTGTGGAATAGATGAATGGCATGGAAGGTGGACATAAGGAGTTTAATTTTCTAAAGTACTTGCATGAGCCTCATATGTTTGGTCAGGTTCTTACAAGATAGAGCTTGAATTATGATATGAGAGTCTCCAAAAAGACATTGAGTTCCGTGGTGTTCTTGAATTGGGCTTGAGATAAACCTTTCCAGAGGGCTAAAGCTTCAGCTATATTGTTAGTGTCCTTGCCAATTCCCCAGGAGTATGAAAGAACCTTTATTTCTTTGAGGTCAATAATCACCCCTCCTCCGCCAGCCTCACTAAGGTTACCTTTAGAAGCTCCATCAAAGAAAAGGCTATGCCTTTGGAGGGATTTGCACTAGTTTGTGAAGTTTGATGGGTCCAATCTGATTTCCCACTCATAAGTAGAGGGTTGAGGAGTTGTTGACACTTCCAAAGCACTTGGGATAAGGCTTGACATCCATTCTTCTTCGATGGGAGTTAACTTGTCTTTATTTGTTGGAAAGTTGATGGATGACAGAAAGTCCCCCATCATTGCTTTGGCTTTTGCACTCACTTGTCGCTCTCTGGAAGCTTTCCCTTGGAAGACTCAAGCATTGCATTCTAACTAGATTTTCCAGCAAATAAACTTGGGAAGGTACCCCCAATAGATTTTTAATTGGTCTTTCTTCGTGAGGGAGATGGGGCATAAAGCCTGCCAGTTTAGGAGAATACCGGGTATCTCATCCGAGAGTGTGACTTGATTTGTCCAAGGAGTTGATGCCAGATGCCAAACCTCCCGGGCGAATGAACAATTCAACAGTATGTGTGCCACGGTTTCCCATTTTATACGCAGAGGGGGCAACGCGTGGGGCCTTCCCATCCCTTTCTTTTGAGATTATTTCCAGTGAGAATGGAACTGTGCGCTAGTGTTCAGATGAACATGTTGATTTTCAAAATGGATTTATAATTCCATACTTCTTTCCACAGGGTGGGATTGGGGGGAACATTCAGAGTTGCTTTGGAAAAATTGTAACCCTCTAAGACTGTGTACAAGCCAGAATGTTGTCCCCATCCCCCTATGTCTTTCTTGTTTGCAGCGATCGACGATTTCCCCTAGAGGAGCGTGAGCAGTCAAATTTCTTCAGCGTACAGGTGGCTTGGACTTCTCGAAAGTTTCCAGTCTTTCCAGCTATTGTTTGCATCTGAATTCCACTTTGAGATGTCCCAAATCGTGTTAAACTACTAGGTGTCAAGAAAATTCTTTAAATTGTTGGTTTTCAGGACAGAATCTAAAGGAGGCTCTCCCATGATCAAGTCCTCCCAAATCTGTATGTTTTCTCCATTTCCTGGTATCCAAGTTAGATGGGGACCGAAGAACCCAGAGGTTTTTTGACAAATTATGAAAATTGGCGATCCCTTTGAGACTTTTGGGGCTGCATTGAGACATATCCTTCTAGTACCTGAGTAGTATTTCTTCCACGGAGCGTTCTTGCTCCAGGTGAGTTTACTAGAGATCGGATTATAGAGAAGTTTGGCCCCTAGTGCCAGATTTTGGGCTCTCATATCTCTTATATGAAGACCGCCTTCTAAGTAATGCTTTGTTATTCCCCCCCAACTCACTAAAGGCAGTTTGTTTTCATTCTGATGACCCCCGTTCTAGAGAAATATTCTTACAAGTGACATGATTTGGCTTATGCAACCAGAAGGAGATAACATGATATAGCTTTGATATATTGGAATACTGGCCAACACCAATTTAAGTAGGACTAACTTCCCTGCCAAGTTTAACCAGGAGGCTCCCCACGCTTAAATTCTAGTTTTTATTTTGTTCACAACAGGAGACCAATGGGAAGATTTGGGCTTGCATTTGAAGATGGGGATGCCTAAGTATTTGAGTGTCTCCCATTGAGGTTTCCCTTCCATATGTAGGATTCTAGATATTTCAACCATTTCCCTGGGCTTACAGTTCCACCCAAAAATTTTACTCTTCCTGTAGTTTATTTGCTCCCTGATGCTTCCATGTAAATATCTATTTCTTACTTGAATTTGTGAGCTATGATGGTACCAGCCCCTCCCAAGAGTAGTCTATCATCGATAAATTGAGCATGGTTTATATCTTTGAACCCCCTTGCAATTTTTATGCCCATTAATTCCTGTTGGGAGCGACAGTGTTCTAATTGAAATCTTAGCAATGAGGCTTCAATGGCATAGAGCAGGGGGAACAATAGGCATCCCTACCTGATCCCCCTATATGCCTGCAAGAAATTTGTTTCTCTTCCATTGACTAACGGATCGATCTAAGGAGTCCCAATACAAGACTTAATCCATTGGATGAAAGAAGCATTGAAGCCATATTTTTTCAATACCTGAAAAAAAAGCACATGCCTTACTCTGTCAAAATCATTTTCTAGATCTAGTTTCACAATCGTACCTTTTTCGGCCTGTTGCATGCTTGAGTGGATCGCTTCTTGAACCAAAATTATATTATCAGTTATGTGCCTTCCTTTGATGAAGCCTCCTTGATTTTCTAGGATGATTGTTGGAAGCATACCCTTGAGTCGATTTGTGATTACTTTTTTGATAATTTTGTAGCCAATGTTGCACAAGGAGATCAGACGAAATCTGTCAAAGGAAGAGGCACCTTTTTCTTTAGGAATTAAAGCTAAGAACGTATAATTAGTGCTTCCACCAATCCTGTGGAATTTTTGTGATTTTAATACCATTTTATGCAGATCATGCTTTATGATTGGCCAACAAACTTGAAGGAACTGGGCTATAAATCTGTCAGGCCCTAGAGATTTATCGGGGGGCAAACTATCCAAGGTTGCTTTCACTTCTTCCAAGGTGATCGGAGTAGTAAGTTGTTGATTAGCTCTCAGTTTGACAATTGAAGGGATTAAATTGAGAATTTGATGTTTGATTTTCGTGGAGGCGTCCTCAGTGTAAATCCCTTTGAAATGGAGGTGGGAAACTTGCTTGATTCATTCGAAATCCATGACAATCTGATTCTGAAATTGAATTTCCTTGACAGAGTTGTAATTTTTCCTGGCCTCTGCCTGCTTATGAAAGAATATTTTTTTTTATCTCCATATTTTATCCAGAGGCTTCGAGATTTTTGACGCCAGTATTCTTCTTCCTCCCTCCAAGCTGTATGGAGCTTCAAATGGAGGTATTTTTCTATTTCCAGCATATGTGGGCTGATGTTACTTTCTTCCATTTTTAGCTGATGCATTTCCAGGTGTTGTTGGGCTTCCACTCTTTGGTTCGAAGGTGATTTCAAATTTTTGGCCCATAGTTTGAGAAGCCCTTTTCAACCTTCGAATCTTTTCTTCCCACACATAGAAGGGTGACCCTGTAACTGGATTCTTCCACACTCTGGTGGCTATCTCAACGAAATCCTCATGATGGGTCCAAGATGGGCTGAATCTAAAAGGAATCAGGCACAGGGGGGAGTCTTTGGTGAATTCTAGACTTATTGGCTTATGGTCAGAGGCACTGAAATGGAGTATCTTTGACTCGGCATTGAGGCCTAAAAGGAGGAAAGAGCTTTGGACCAGGAATCTGTCCAGCCTTGTTGCAATGTGCCCTAGTCCATTTCTTTTATTGGACCAAGTGTATTTGCCTCTAGTTGGTTTTATATATTCCAATTCCCAATCGAGAATGATGTCCTCAACCCATTCATAGATGGGATCTCTGACAATGGTTCCCCCTTTTTTTTCCCCTTGGGAGAAAGTGACATTGATATCCCCGACAATAATTATATTCTCAGTCTGATTCATGTTAAGAAACTCTCTTAATTTATTCCAGCATTCTTTTTTTTCTTCAGGGAGTACAGGGACATAATGATTAAAAATGCTTACCTGGATGCCTGACTCCTTGTGAAGAAGGTTGGTGAGAATCCAGTGAGTGTAATGCTATGTCTTCAATAATTAGAATGTTGAGGAGTTCCATAGGGATCTTATCCCTCCTGAGGCTCCTCTGGCACTGACCACTACCCCTACTCCTTTTTTAGACAGCCTTGCACTAGTTTGGAGGAATTCATGTTCCTCCAGCTTAGTCTCCTTGACTAGTAGTAGATATGGGTTTGTGATTCAAATGAGGTCCTTCATTGCATATTTTTTTCTTTAACTTCCTAGACCCTTACAATTCCAGGAGATTATCTTCATGACCTGCTTTTTGGGTTGGAGGGAATCCTATGAGAAGGTTTCCCTTGGTTTCTTGTATTTCTTGGGTTTAACATTGTTTCCAGTGTTAGTTGTGATCCTTGAAGTTTTTCTTTGTATGTCTCCCGTTCTCTTCTTTCCTTTTTCGTTTTCCTTCCTCTGGTAGTTGGTTTCAAGGGGTTATGAGTTAAACCAATATTAGTCTCCCCCTCATCTTCTTCTGATGTTTCTTCCTTTGTCTCTAATATTTGGGATCCAAGGATTTCTCCTGGTTCCAGTTGCGAGGTATTTTCTTTGTTTTGTTGGCTTGTCACTTTTGAGTTGTCTTGCTTTTCTGTAGTATTTTCTTTACTTACAGGTTCCTTATTGTAGTTGTCTCTTGACTCCCAAGTATTGCAAAGTTGTTTTCCATATCATTTTTTCCTCTTTGTTTTTTCTTTTCCTTTTTGGAGTTAGGGTTAGGGTTTACCTTGGGTCTCTTTGATTGCTTCCATCCTTCTCCTAACTCTTTCTCTTTCTGCATGGTCTAGATTTTTGGGCATTTCTTTTGGAAATGTATGTATTCATGGTAGCTACTGAACTTGAATGACAACTGCTCGTAGTCCAGTTTTTTATAGTGTTTCCATTCTCCGAAAGTTAGCTTGATTTCTTCAGGAAGACCCTCTTCCATATCAACTTCTAAGTAGATCCGGGCACATGAATATTGACCTTTTGGATCCACTTTGTCTATGTATCTTCCCAGTTTGTTGCCTATGGTTTGCAGAGAGGAAAGGTTCCAACAATGGATTGGCAGGTTGGGTAGGCGTACCCAGACCAAAACCGTCTTTGGCACATCCACTTCGGGATCGAAGTTAGGTGTCCAACGATTTAAGTAGAACCCCTATGGTCCCATGAAATAAGGCCCACTCCTAAATATCAGATTCCGATCTTCTTTGGAAATGAACTCAAACAGGAAGAAGCCTCTTCCAATTGCATAGCTGGTAACGTTGTTTGATATCAACGGCCTCCAGTTTTTTTGGATCCAATTATCAGTTGTTTGTGGAAATGGCCAACAAGTGCCCGATTTGCAAGAAAAATGGCCACACTCATAGGATGGGTTGGGGGTAAATCGATTTCTGGGACTTCATCGAGTTTTTTTATGAACTTTGGAACAACACATCCTTCTTTCTTCTTTCCTTGGGAGAGTAATAGCCTTATGAAGGCTACTTCATCGGCAAAGGGTGTGAGGGGAGGCGGATGCTCCCCGCCTCCAATAGGGCACATCTGGATTCAGGGGAAAATGACTATGTGGGTAGGACGCACCACAAGAGCAACCCCTTGGGTGAAAGGGACTAGGATGTCTCAGCAGGACTGGTGCAACGCACAAAAGGGGGGAGCCCCGAGGGTAGGCTACAGGAGGCGCTCGCCTCAGGCACAAGAGGCTCTCAGCCAGCGATGTTTTTTTTTTTTACTAATAAAAATAGTATAATGTTATATATGATATGGAGACCAATTGCTTAGCTTGACAATTCTTATTATATTCTAATTTCCATAATTGAGGTGTTATTCTTTGTGGTTTCATTTTGGTCTCTTCCTTCCCATTAAAAAAATGTATTTTTTATAGTTCAACACATGTGGTTTTTAGGGAGGAAGTCACATACTCATCAAACTCCTCTTTTTCCTAAACTTCTTGAATATCAAGATATCATTTTGGGACCACAAACTAGACATACACATTCACTTTTTGTTTGAAGACCTACCTAATTATTTTAAAATACACATATTTATTAGAATATACATATAATACATTATGTAACAAACAAGACAAATGAAACATTATGTCGAAAAAATTATTGTAAACAAATACTTAGAACAATCATTTCCAACTCTGTGTACTCCCTCTTTATTGACATCCAAGGATGAATGTTATTATTTAAAACAAAAATAGAGCACATTGAGTAAACAAAGTTGAGCTCTCCAAAGGGATGAAAACATATATTTTTTTGTATGAGCTCTCCAAAGGGATAAAAACATATATTTTTTTATATAATAATGATGATACAATTGATGAATACATATGTCATTTATATTTCTACAAAAACACAGTCACGATCAATATTTGTGACACTTAGTAACTATGGTTAGTTATATTAGCTATGGTTAATTAGATACATTATAAGTCATCCCCTCTAGAAATGATTTAACCTAAATGAAGGAACTAGAATTGATGTTGGAGTTCAACTTCTATCAAGACTCAATAATGGAATGTATTCTTGATTTGGCACATGAAATATTTTATTCATTATAAAGATAGTTAAACATACCTCTGAAGGAATTAGATGATTGTTTTACATCCAACGTGGATCCAAAAAATGACAAGTAGAAGATGACACGACAAAAGTGACACAACACAAGTGTCAACCTTGGAATATGTGTAGTGATATAGGATTCCCAAGAAGATTTCTTTAATCCTTTGTGAACCATCATGGATTTGAGAAGCATGTACTTAAGCATTGTCAACATATGTGGCTCTCTATGACCCAAATTCTAATGTAATTGCTTGGACTTCAGTTTTATCGTCGATATTTTGTCCAATGATATTTATAACTAGCACATGAGTATTTGATAAAACACATTGTATTCCTCATCTCAAGTTAGTCAATAAAATTATAATAATTGTTATAGTATGCCTTCTCTCTCATAAAAAAACCAAAAGCATAATTGTTTGCATTGAAGTAGATACAATTTCAATGTGATTCTTGCTAATATTGGCAAAGAAGTAATGAAACATTTTAAAGTATTAGATTGTCACACTCAAGGTCAATCATAACATTACATGACTTAACTCTCACACCAGTTAGAATTGCCACTCTTCTTCGAAATAGGGCATTTCCCATCTGATTTAATCCTTGAAATTCTAGCAATCAATTGAGATATTTCCCTTGTTAAATCGACATGATATGACTCTTTTAGTGTCGATATTGTTAGAGCGGTTTCACTACTTTAATTAACAAGTATGACCCTAACATCTTGGTGTTTTTTCCTTAAAATTTATGGTTGTACCGATGCAATCCTTGATGGAATTACTACACCTTGCATTCTATGAGACGGTGACTATTTCACCATAGATAAATAATTCTCCATTTCCCCTAAAGTGTAGACCACTTTCATTCTTCGATTG
The DNA here is from genome assembly GCA_009831015.1 of Picea engelmannii. Lineage (NCBI taxonomy): Eukaryota > Viridiplantae > Streptophyta > Pinopsida > Pinales > Pinaceae > Picea > Picea engelmannii. The sequence continues at coordinate 29,203 of ML842124.1, forward strand.
AGGTGGGTGTTCAAGCCAATTTCAACCACAAAGAGCTTATATGAGAGTTCATTCTCATTACACATATCAATTTGTTCACTTTCATATAAAAAAAAAGTTGAGTGTTGTTTACTTAATAACTTTTGAAATTTGTAGTATTCTTTGTAATCCTAAAATTGTGCCTTTGTTTTTATCTATTAATTTAGGCTCTTTTACATTTAAAAAACCACTTTGCCAAATTTTTACTTTCACTTATGTTACTCTACATTTATATAATATACAATGATGATTGGGATTATATATATATATAAAAGTTATGCCATATCATCATTGTATATTACATAAATTCGAATTTATGTAGAATTATAAATATGTATTATATCGCTTCATGTATAACATATTATTTATATCTTGTTGTTTTTTATTTTTGGAAATATTATATAAATGTAAAATTTATGTAGAATTATAAATATGTATTATATCCCTTCGTGTATAGCATATTATTTATATCTTATGTAATTTGTTGTTTTTTTCTTTTTGGATTTTTTTTCCAAGCATCACGACTCTTCTAAATAATGTTGAAAAGATTGTATATTATATAAATGTAGAATTTATGTAGAATTATAAATATGTATTATATCCCTTCATGTATAACATATTATTTATATCTTATGTAATTTGTTGTTTTTTATTTTTGGATTTTTTTTTCAAGCATCACGACTCTTTTAAATAATGTTGAATATTCCTAAGAGTGTGATTCCCAAAAATCGACGAAGGCATTTGAAAAGATTCTTGAGAACATTCAAACTTTCAAATATATCTAAGGCACCTACCCTCTTAAAAACCCACTATGTCAAATTTGTATTTTCACTTGGGTCCCTCCTCTCTCTCATATATATAGTTCATTATTGTATTTTATATAAGTATTATGTCAAAGTTTTGTTTTCACTTGGGTGCTAGAGGGTAAGAAGACCATGAGCCTAGACGCCAACATCAAAGGCTCTCAAAATCACTAAATCGTGAGCTTCGTGGGAGGATCTACCTCTTCAATAGATTTGCAGCGTGTCCATAGTTTCCCTGCAGTATCGACCACGTGCTTCCCTTCTCACAGTGGTCACAGTCCATGTGAAGTCCTTACATGCTGATTTTTAATTAATTAAGTCAATTTTTGATGAAATTGCGGAAAATTGAAAAACCTATTAATAGTATTTGAATTAGTGGTTTAAAATGAACCTTTTAACCACCAATATAATATCAAATCTCAAATCAAGTGTATTTCACTTAATTTATAACCCTAAGTGTATTTTTGTAGAGATAATATTTCGTTTTTATTTTGGTTTTTTGTTTTTTATTTCCCGGTTGCTACATAAATGGGAGGTCATTTTTATTTTGGTTTTATGTTTTTTATTTCTTGGTTGCTACATAAATGGGAGGTCCATCAGATGGATGTCAAATCCAACTTCTTGCATGTGGATTTGCAAGAAGAAATATCCACAGAACAACCTCCTAGCTATGTCCACAATGACTCTAGCCTTTCTTGTCGCCTTAAGAAATCTCTTTATGGTCTTAAGCAAGTTCCTTGAGCTTGGTATGCCAAAATGGAAAGCTTTCTTCTTCACACCAACTTTTCTATATGTCATTCCGACCCTAATGTATTTACCAAGAAAGTAGGAAGCCATCTCAAAATCCTTTTTCTTTATGTTGATGATCTTATCCTCACTGGTAGTGACCATCAACTTTTAAACCATGTGAAATACAACATTAAGAAGAAATTTGAAATCACTGACTTAGGCTATTTGCACTATTTCATTGGCCTCCAAGTTTTGCAAACCAATGGAGGAATTTTTCTTTCCCATTCTAAGTATGCTTGTGAGCTTCTTCGTCACTTTTACATGGAAGATTCAAAACCAACCCCTTCTCCCTTCCATTCTGGAGTTAAAATTGCTGACACATGTACTTCTATTGTAGTTGATGCCACTTTGTACCGTCAATTAGTTGGTAACCTCTTATACTTGACTCATACTCGTCCTAATATTTCTTTGTTATTGGTCTTGTTGCCCGGTATATGCAAACACCCCATGAAATCCATTCGAAAGAAACTAAAAGGTAGTATGTTCGAGGTGTAGTTCAATTCAACATTACAACTCAAGGGGGACTCCTTTATTGGTTGGTTTCATTTATTCAGATTGAGCCAGTGACCCTGATGGTCGGAAGTCTATTGTAGGTTATGTTTTATCCTTGGTTTAAGACCTGTCACTTGGTTGTATAAGAAAAAATAGCTTATTTCTCTTTCTTTAGCAAAAACAGAGTATCGAGCAATAGTTGATGCAAGTCAGGAAGCCTTGTGGATTCGACAGATCCTCTCAGAGTTTGGATTCCAACAAAAACATCTAACCACCCACTAGTGCGACAATAAGAGTGTCATCAAGCTCGTCAAAGATCTAGTTCAACATCAGTGCAACAAACACATCAAGCTACACATGGACTTCATCAAAGAGTTTATTCATGACCAAGTTATTGAAATGTTCTTATGTCCTACAAAAGATCAAGTTGCAAACATTTTCACAAAGTCTTTTACTGGAGAAAAGTTTTCCAAACTTCGATCTGTGTTAGGATTTAAGGAAGTTGTCAATAAGGGGGGGTAGGATCTAATTCCTCCTTCCTTATCCCATTGTGTCGGTTTTGTAAATCCTTCACTCTTATCCCAAGTTGTTCTTAAGGGGGGTTGTTAGGATATTTAGACACTTAGTATTTAGTTAAGATCAAATTGGTCTAATGTGTTATTAGGTAAAAGTGTTTTTCTTAGTGTGTATCTTTAGTATGCATTTGCAGTTAGGCAATTTGACGGTCACATTTTTTTCTCGACATAGATTGATCGACAAATCATACTCCTTGATATTAACGACTACATTGATATGTGGCTTAGTACCTGATTAATGATATTAACGACTACGGTGAAGAAACAATGCCCTCTTCCTTGTATTAATGATTTGTTGGATCAATTAAGAAATGCAACTTATTTCACTAATTTAGACCTAAGAAGTGTTTATCATCAAATAAAGATTTTCGAAGATGATATTTTGAATGTTGCTTTTAAAACAAAACAAGGCTTATTTGAAAGGTTAGTTATGCCCTTTGGGCTTTGTAATGCTCCTGCTGTTGATTAAGGTTGGTTGTCATTGATGTCAACCCTTGAAGAAAGCCCCGTAGCACAAAGGTTTAGGTAATGGACCCAATATTGTTTGATGTAAATATGACTCATTATTGTTTTGTCATGGTTGATAATAAGTAAATATGGATGAACTCCAAAGTGGTCC
>ML842125.1:5659-16430 GCA_009831015.1 Picea engelmannii
AATTGAGCCCACATGAACAAACACTAGGCACCAACTCAAATCCTCTAACACATAATGTGATCATGCCTTTCGAAAATTCGAAACTTTGGATCTCGAGATTTCGCGACTTTTGTTGCCAAGTCTCTAGACCCTTCAACTGTCGAAACCCAAAATGTCGATTCGTTGAAATGTTTGGTCACGTCCTCCTCCACAGTCATATTGTGTTTCACAATTTCAGGAATCTCGGAACCAAGGCCCCGATCCCTTGTCTTCGAAAGTGTCGAAATGCAGAACCCTGATGTGTTCAACAAAGGCTGACTTCCAACGGACTTCTCGCCGATTCGGAATTCCATGCTTCGTGATTTCGCAAGTCTTGATGCAAGGCTCCCGGCTCTCCAACCTACGAAACCCCAAAATGGTCAACAAAGGTTTGACTTCACTTGCCTAAAAGTATGCCACCTATCACTTTTCCACTGTCCTCTATCTTTGACGTGGATTCTTTTGTCCCTTTAAAGCTTCAAACTCCAAAATGAGAGTTCACAAGTGATCCGACGACCCTCGTTGGTGTGGATCCAACAACCCTATCTCTCCTAAGCTTATAATTAGAAAAACACTTGCCGTCACTCCCCTTTCTCCTCTGCAAGATCTAACAACTCTCGGATCTTCGGTACTTCTCCACGGAGAATTTTGACTGTCTGATTCCCTTCCTCGATGATTTCTATGAAATGAAAAAGATGTTCCTTTACCGGAACTTATCCACCTGCAAAGCAACTTCACTTTGCCTCCCTTTGAATGCTTCAAAGGAACCAACCGTCTTGATCTTTCTTCACAAATTTGAGTCTTCAAGAAGACTCATGCATGCACTCCTTCTGGTAATTCTTCAAATAATTCTAAGTATTTGATTATCCCGACTTTGTGCACTCCCTGCAACAACAGTCCTTCAATTCACCCCTTGGTTGATAAGTTCTAAGATTTCAACCAGCCTGCGCACCCCTTGCATGACTTTTGTTCTTTCACTTGAACTTCTGCTGGAATGAGAACAATGGTATCCCTCCTGAGCTTTCAGAGAAAAACTTTGAACCCTTGTCAACGCACTCCTTGCAGATGATTTCACTATACTCCTTGCAGGAACTTCTCTCACTCAGGTTGAGAAACAATTGAAACTCATTCTCTCCCTCTCTCAGACTTCAAATATTAATCATGAAATCATACACACACAACATATAAAGAAAATGCATGACAGAGAGACTAAAACAACTATAAGCATAATCAATCAACATGTACAAACATAAAACATCATAACACCATGAATCTGAATCAAAGCTTCATATATTAATTCAGAACTTCTGTACATGGGTTCTTCTCTACAAATTCCTGCTACAACTCTCTCTTCTCGTCTATGCTTTTGATACAATTGGTAATAATGTTACAATCATACAAATGTGAGGGTGTCTATAGTCAGTTTTCCCTCCTACGCTCCTAAAACTATCTAATCTTCATTCAAGGATACCTACTTTCATTAATTATGCATAAATGCCTCCACCTACTACAGATGAGAGTGAATCACTCAAGATTTATTTACAATATGCAAGTGCACTTCTTCTTAACTATTACATTTAATATCCGCTCATTAAACTTTCAAAAGAATTTCAACATGTGCAAAAATGCGTTGGAGCTTGTCCCAGTTGTCTTCTACCTTCACACTCGCTTGGCTGTTGATTGTTTACGATGCTCCTGCATCATACTCCCTCACTTGAAAATTTTCATGAAATCCTGTTCATGAGCTCTTGCACGGTCAGTCCATGCTTCTGAATTTCTGCTTCATCCTCCCATCTAGCATCTTCAACTGGATGTCCCTTCCACTTGACCAAATATTCGAAATATTCTTTTCTCCTAGTCCTCCTGCTGACTCTTATGTCAATTATACTTTCCATCTGTGGTTTTTCAGCTATAGGGATTTGTTTATCCCATTCAACCTCTATTTGTTCATCCTCTGTTCCTACTTCTTCAGCATTGTAAGGGTACAAATCTGAGATGTTGAATATCGGTGAAATTCTGATCCCATTGGGTAATTCAATCTCATATGCGTTTTCCCCAAATTTCTTTACGAATTTGCATGGTCCAATCTTCTTCATCTTTAGTTTATTATATGTCCCCTTGGAAACCTCTCCTTCCTCAGATGTGCAAGAATCAGATCGTCGACTTCAAATTGAAGTTCTCACCTGTGTTGATCTGCTCTATGCTTGTATTCTTGATTTGAATTATGCAATCGCCTCTTTACTTGGCTATGAAGCTCGTTCATCGCTTCTACAAAATCCCCTGCACTAGCACTCCTGAATTCAGTTTGTTTCAAATATTTCAATTCAGAAACTCCTCTTGGTTGCATTCCATATAAGATTTGGAATGGACTTTTCCCTATTCTTCTATTAAGTGAGCCATTGTAAGAAAATTCCGCCTATTGAAGAATATGATCCCACTGACTGTGGTGTTCAGTCACTAGGCTCCTCAGCAAATCTCCCAAGCTTCTATTCACAACTTTTGTCTGCCCATCTGTCTGAGGATGATACACTGAGCTAAATGAAAAACTTGTCCCTAGCTTATTCCATAAAGTCCTCCAGAAGTGTCCCATGAACTTGGTATCCAAGTCCGATAATATACTTCTTGGAAAATCGTGAAGTTTGACGACTTTTTTGAAAAACAGGTTCGCAATGTGAGTTGCATCGTTGGTTTTCTGGCATGGTATAAAATGTGCCATCTTTGAAAATCTATCTACCACTACAAATATTGAATCAAATCCTATTTGTGTCCTTGGCATCCCTAATACGAAATCCATGCTCAGTACATCCCACGGCCTTTTAGGTATGGCTAATGGTTGGTATAACCCTGTATTTTTCCTTTTCCCTTTTGTGTGCTGACAAATACTACATCTGTCAACAGATTTCTTAACATATGTTCTCATCCCTGGCCAAAAATATGCACCATTCAACTTTGAGAACGTTTTGACATGACCGAAATGTCCAACCAATCCTCCACTGTGTTTTTCTTTCAGCAGATTCTCCCTCATGGAGCATTTTGGAATACATAACTGATTTCCCCTGAATAATAATCCATCATGGATCATATACTCGGTCCATTGGCTCCTGTCCCTGAGAATTGGATTCTCAGATGCCTCATATGCCTCTTTAAAATTTGGATCATCCCTGTACATTTCTTTGAGGTTATCAAAACCCAAAGTTTTGACTCTAAATTCCTGCATAAGTAAACATTCCCTGCTCAAAGAATCAACAACTTTGTTAGCAATTCCAGAAATATGCTTAATTACAAAAGTAAAATTCTGCATGTATTCAACCCATTTATCATGCTTTTGGTTCAACTTGTCTTGTTGAGTCATGAATTGCAAAGCGTGATTGTCGCTGTACAAAACAAACTCTTTAGGAACCAAATAGTGTCTCCATTTCTTCAATGCTTGTATGACCACATAAAATTCCTTATCATATGTGGAGTATTTGACTTTCTCTTCATTCAGTTTCTCACTAAAATATGCGGCCAGTCTATCGTCTTGGCTTAAGATCACTCCAATTGCAAATTTGCTAGTGTCACACTTGACCTGGAATGTCTTGCTAAAGTCTAGCAACACCAAAATTGGTTGTTCCGTGATCTTCTTCTTCAGAAGATTGAAACTCTTCTCTTCTTCCTCCATCCAATGAAAAGATTTATGTATTTTCTTCACCATATCCATCATCAGTGCACTAATCCCGCTGAAATTTCGGATGAATTTCCTGTAGAAACTAGCCAATCCATGGAAGCTTCGAACTTCAAACACACCTTTCGGTGATGGCCAATTTTTAATCGCATTCACTTTATCCGGATCCATTTTCAACTCATTTGCAGAGTAACAAAACCCAAATAAATGAGTTATGTCCTCATAAATGATGATTTCTTCATGTTTATCAGTAGCCTCTTGTTGTAACCTTCTCATCACTGTAGCTAAATGCTTCAAGTGTTCTGCTTCTGTCTTGCTGAAAACCAATATATCATCAAGATATACGATAACAAATTTTCCTATGAAATCCTTCAACACTTCATTCATTAATCTCATGAAAGTACTAGGCATGTTTGTTAAGCCAAATGGAATAACAAGCCACTCATACATCCCTTCATTCGTCTTGAATGTTGTCTTCCATTCATCACCTTCTCGCATGTGAATTTGATGATATCCCCTTTTCAAATCAATCTTTGAAAAAACCTTTCTCCACTCAAGTAATGCATCAAATCGTCCATCCTTGGTAATGGAAATCTATATCTGATGGTAATCTTATTGATCGCTCTTGAGTCTGTACACATTCTCCAGCCTCCATATTTATTTGGAATTTGCACTGTTGGAACAACGCATGGACTCAAGCTTTCTCGAATCAATCCTTTGTCCAATAAATCCTGGACCTGTCTTCTGACCTCTTCATTCTCCTCTGGCATCACTATATATGTTGCTTTGTTTGGTAAACTAGCTCTAGGTATAAGATCAATGTGATAACTTATACTTCTGATCGGTGGCAACAAACAAGGTAGTTCGTCCACTACTATGTCGGCGAACTCTTCCAACAACTTTTGGATTTCCTCTGGTAAATCATCCACTCTTGTACTGGTTAAAAAAATTCTAGGCTTTTTGACCACAACAAATTGGGTGTCTTCCTTTTTCTTAACCTCTATAAGAAGTTCCTTCCCACTCATGAGAAGTATAGTGTTACTCACCTCTGTTTTCACCTCTTTATCCTTAATCAGCAAAAACAAGTGAGTTCTCCCATTCTTCTCCAGGGTGTATGTGTTCATTCTCCCATCATGAGCCACATTTCTGTCATATTTCCATGATCTACCCAGCAATATATGACAAACGTCCATGGGAATGACATCACATAATATTTCATCCTTATATCCTCCTATTTTCAATTCAACTAAACATTGTTTAGTGACATTTACCTGATGTCCTTTTTGTAGCCACAAAAATCTATATGGGCTTGGATGTTCGATAGTCTTCAGCTCCAACTTTTCTACCATTTCTGTAGAAATGAGATTATTCGTGCTACCACTATCCACAATGACTTTGCATGCCCTATCTTTGGTCTTGAAAGAAATCCAAAAAAGTCTATTCCTTTGGGTTGGGTTCTCTAACTCCTTCTCTGGCGTCAAGAGAACTTTTCGCATCATCAAGGATCTTCCTCCCTCAGCATATTCTGCCTCAACATTCTGTCTCTATGCTTCGGAAATGTGAGTCTCACCACCTTCTTTCTTCCTATCTGCACATTCATAGGATTTATGCACGTTTTTCCCACAGACAAAGAATTTCACTTCACCACCTCTGCCTCTTCCTCTTCCTCTAGCACGAGGAAAAGTATTTTTGTCAACATATTGTCCCCTCTGTGAGCTTCCCCCTCTCTCAGGTTGAGGTTGAGGTTTCTTCCCCTCTTATTTAGATTTCTGAGTCCTGTCTTGGGCAACTTCTTTTCCTCTGGCCTGGATTCTACCTCGGTCTCTTTGACCTTGTTTTCGGCTCATCTTCTCTTCAGCTTTTAGAGCCATCTGATAAGAATCCTCCACATTCCAAAGGATCATCATGCTCATCTCATCCTGAATTTCATATCACAGACCATCCATATACCTTGCAACCTTTTCATCATCATTTTCCCGATGACCTACTCTGGTGTTTATCTTGTAGAATTCTTCAGTGTATTCCTTCACTGACATCAGCTTCTGTCTCAAATTCTGCATCCTCCGAAACATGGTAATTTGATAATCCTTGGGTATGAATTTGGCTTTCATATTTGCAACCATTCTATCCCAACTTTTGACTTTATGTTTGCCTTTGCAGTGTTTGTTAGCCTGCAGTTCATCCGACCACAATGTTGCATGTCCTTTAAGTCTTGTGATAGCATGTTTGACCTTCTTGTCTTCCTCGACATCCTCATAGTCGAAGTACTTATCCATAGTTCTAATCCAGTCTAGAAGCTCTTCAACATCCAAGTTTCCTTCATATACTTGAATGTCCATTTTTTCTCTGGCACCTATCCTTGCAACAACCCTGAATAGGCGTTCATCTACAACATCCTCGACTACAACTTCTCCTTCATGTCCAACATCATTTTCACTCTCAGCCTCGTTGATATCTCCAGCGTCGAATGTCTGCCTCTGTGTTGTCTTCATGGCATCAAGCCTAGCACATAGTTCGCAGATTTCCCTTTCCACTGTTGGATCAGGCACTGTCATTGGCCTGTCTCTTCTCCTTGGCAACATGGCTATAAAACTTTTCTTTTCTCTGCTACATAAAGCAAAGAAATCTTTCTATGTTCTTCTGATATCACAACTGATGTGTACCAGAGTACTCTCTTTCTCCTTCTCGCTTTCTCTGCCTGAAATATACATACAGATTCAAGCTCTGATACCACGTTGATGCAGACCCCCAAACCCTTGGGTCGAGGTCCGCGTAGGATCGCTCTTAATCTGCCCTTTGAGTCTAATTGACTCTTTGATTCCTCCTCAGGGAATCCCACCACATATAATGGTGTTTTCCACAGGTCCTTATGAATTGTGCCCAAGTGAACAAACACTAGGCACCAACTAAAATCCTCTGACCCACAATGTGATCATGCCTTTCACAAATTTGGAACTTCGGATCTCGCAATTTCGTGACTTCTGTTCCCGAGTTTCTCAACCCTTCAACTGCCAAAACAAGAAATTCCAATTCGCCGAAATGTTCAGTCACATCCTCCTCCATAGTTGTATCACATTTCGTGAATTTGGGAATCTTGGAACCAAGACCCGGATCCCTTGTCTTCGAAAGTGTCGAAATGTCGAACCCTGATGTGTTCAACAAAGGCTGACTTCCAACAGACTTCTCTCTGATTCAGAATTTCATGAATCTTGATGCAAGGTTCCCGACTCTCCAACCTATGAAACCATGAAATGGTCAACGAAGGTTTGAATTCGCTTGTCGACAAGTATGCCACCTGTCACTTCTTCGCCATCCTCTATCTCTGACGTGGATTCTTCTATCCCTTCAAAGATCTGAACTCCAAAATGAGAGTTCACGAGTGATCCGACAACCCTTGTTGGTGTGGATCCAACGACCCTATCTCTCTTGATCTTATATATAGAAAAACACTCATTTCCACTCCCTTTGCTCCTCTGCAAGATCTAACGACTCTCGAATCTTCGGTACTTCTCCAAGGAGAATTCCAACCGTCTGATTCGCTTCCTCGATGAATTATACGAAATGAACAAGATGTTCCTTCGCCATAACTTATCCACCTGCAAAGAAACTTCACTTTGCCTCCCTTTGAATGCTTCAAAGGAACTAACCCTCCTGATCTTTCTTTGCAAATTCGAGTCTTCAAGAAGACTCCTACACACACTCCTTGTAGCAATTCTTCAAATACTTCTAAGTATTTGATTATCCCGACTCTGTGCACTCCCTGCAACAACAATCCTTCAATTCACCCCTTGGTTGATAAGTTCTAATATTTCAACCAGCCTACGCACCCCTTGCACGACTCCTGTGCTTTCACTTGCACTTCTGCTAGAATGAGAACAACAATATCCCTCCTGAGCTTTTAGAGACAAACTCTGAACCCTTGTCAATGCACTCCTTGCGGACGATTTCACTGTACTCCTTGCAGGAAATTCTCTCACACAGGTTGAGAAACAATTGAAACTCATTCTCTCCCTCTCTCAGAATTTAAATATTAATCATGAAATCATACACACACACATCATATAAAGAAAATGCATGACAGAGAGACTAAGACAAATGTAAGCAGAATCATTCAACATGTACAAACATAAAACATCATAACACCATGAATCTGAATCAAAGCTTCATATATTAATTCATAACTTATGTACATGGTTTCTTCTCTACAACTTCCTTCTACATCTCTCTCTTATCTTCTATGCTTATGATACAATTGATAATAATGTTACAATGATACAAAGGTGAGGGTGTCTATAGTCAGTTTTCCCTCCTACACTCCTAAGACTGTCTAATCTTCATTCAAGCCTACCTACTTTCATTAATTATGCATAAATGCCTCTACCTACTACAGATGAGAGAGAATCACTCAAGATCTGTTTACAATATGAAAGTGTGCCTCTTCTTAACTATTACATTTAGTATTCGCTCATTAAACTTTCAAAAACATTTCAACATGTGCAAAAATGCGTTGGCGCTTGTCCCAGTTGTCTGTTGCCTTCACGCTCGCTTGGCTGCTGAGTGTTTACGATGCTCCTGCATAATATCCCTCTTTGGAATCGATGCCAACATTCATAGTCCCCCTGTGACCATGGCTCTACTTGTCTTCATGCTTTCTCCCCCTGTCTTCATGTTTCTAAACTTTCTCTCCCCCTTTGACATGAATGGAAAAGGGTAACTCCCCCTAATGAATTCTCTTTGTAAGATCCCAAGGCCGAGCCTTGTTGTAAATCATGTTTATGAAATGAATTGTAATTATGTTTTATAGGTTGGTGAGCCAAGTTAATATAAGTTGGTGGGCTTATGTGATTATTAGTCTAGAGAGCCTAAGTGTTGAACGCCAAGAGCTTGATTTTGTACATGTATCTATGTAGAACATTAATAAAATTATAAACATCACTAGGTGCAAACTGACCACGATGAATGAGTGATGGGGGACTAAGATTCCACAAGGTGGGCAAGGGATTAGGGGTTGGAAGGTGGGAAGAGGGGCTAAGTGTTGAGCCTAGGGGCTTAAGTCCTTGGGAATAATATTTTAATATTATTCCAAAAAAACCATGTGAAATATATGTTTTATCCTAAGTTATTTTGGAATGAAAAGTGACTTCCAAATGGGGAGGAATGCATGTTGATGTAACGCATGCAGTTTCATGGGTGACAAGTGTCAACCCAAGTGCATGTAGTTAAAACTGTTGAATTGAGTCGTGATGGGGGTTCCTCCTCCATTCCACTGTTGATTGTCTGAACGTGAGTCCCGTCTGACCTCTGCAAGATACCCTCATGCAATTCTGAAAACGAGGAAAAAGTTTGTGTTGATTCCTATGAAAGCCAGTACAACCTCTGTTCTGAACCATCGATCCTGTGTCGACCCCTACGTCGATTGTTGGTCATGCATCCCTGAGAAAACCATAACTATGAGTCTATTCCATGATTGTTGAGCTGGTTGGGTTGAAGTATGTGACTTTCACCTATTTGGGAAGCCCGTGACTATATACCCAGTTGACTGTTGTGGCCACGCAGTGCTCGACTACGCGTGACTTGCTGACTAGTGTAAGTTCATGTTGAGCCTGTGTGTAACCTCTCTCCAGGTGAGGGAGGTGATTGTTATTGAAGAGGAAGGTTTTACTAAGCCTGTGAGAAACTCTCTGCAGGTGAGAGAGTGTGTGGAGGAAGCAGAGAGCTCCTGGAAGGAATCCTGTAGCTGCCACAAAGCTCAGAGATTTCCAGTCCGGCCTGCTGAAGCCCAAGGCAAGGGAGGTTAGTAGCTGAAGGATTGTCTAGGTAATAGAGAAGGTGTATACTCTTGGGGTGGGATGGGCATGTTGGGAAGGAGAGTCGATGGGCAGTGGGCATAAGTGGTTCCTGGGAGAGAATCCTCCCTCTTTTACGTGTATTCTTCCAAAGAGAGTTTGCTGGGAAGTGGTTTTCTTGCAGAGAGAGTCCAGCACCAACTACGGAGCTCTGAGACTTCCTTATTTGGCCTGTTGCCAAGAACCAGAGAGGGAGGTGAAGCACCGATGGACTGTTCCTGTGAAGGTGTATACTCCCAGGCGGAGCAGGCATGTGGGGAATGAGATTCTGTGAGTAGTGGGCGTGAGAAGGCATCCTGGGAAGAATCCTTCCAGTTGTTCTGTGTTGTTTTCCCTGTAACCTCAACTTAGCCTAGGATTCCTTGCCTTGGGGTGGATCTTAGTCCTAGCTCGGGGGTGAACCACTGTTGATCTTGATGAGCAGTGTGGTCTAAGGCTGGGAGATTCGTGGAAGGCCTGCACGTGGTTGGTGGAATTACCACAGTTTCAAGGATAAGTATCAACTTATGTTAAATGTTATGTTTTGCATGCCTGTGATGCTTATATGTTATCATGTATTATGTTGTGTAGATGAATCATTGTTAATGCCATGGAATATTTGTGTTAGCAGTAATTCTTATGCTTACTCTAAGTCAAATGTGTTTCATTTGATTTAAATTCATGTTATCAATCAAGTATGATAATGATGTTGTTCCGCACAGTAGTGTATGCCTGACGAGTGGGTTGGATGATGGCCGGGGGAGTATTATAGAATGGTATCAGAGCCAAGGTTTCAACGCTGAGCCTAGATGGGCCAGATAAGTGGTCTTTGGACCTAAATTTTTGATAAGAAACTATGTCGAGAGGGAAAATTTCAAACCCCAGAATTTTCTTGAGTGTCAAGGAGTCACTTGACCATGTTATAAAGATCAGGAGGTTTAATAGTATTTTAGAAACGCATCCGGTGTGGTATATGGCCACCAAGAGAGAGAGAGAGAGAGATCTCAATGCATGAAGTGTTGGAGCCATAGGATCTTTTCGGGAGGAAAGGAGAACCCTCACAACCGTCAGATCTAGATAACGTGAATGAGGTCTAAAACCCTTTGAAGTTTCACAGATGTGTGGAAATCACGGTACGTGAAATCCCAAAACGATCTACATCATAGATCGTAGGAGAGGAACTTGACCATTGGATCAAGTAGATTAATAGACCATAATTTTTTTAAGTGGTGGGAAAATCTGGGTGGCTAGAATCTGCGTGCCC
>ML842125.1:16456-35205 GCA_009831015.1 Picea engelmannii
TGGACAATATTGGATTCTAGACCCCTTTGAAAACTTTCTACCTTTAATAAGGGAAGGGGGGTCCAGAATGGGCGACTTTGTGTGGATGAACAAAACCCGATGCTCGAAACATCGAAAGCATCTGCGTTGTGGATCTGAGAGATGTCTAACCGTTGGATTTCACTTTGCATGGATGTGGACACATGGGTGTGTACCACATGCTAGTGGATCGAGAAGAAAAGTGAGAGTGGTGGCACCCAATGACATCAGTGAAGGTGACGTGGACCCTCCTGAGTGTGCCACTTTCCATGGTGGATGTGGGAGACAGTTGTGCTCTATGGACACGAAGGATAAGGGAAATATAATTTTGAATTTTGGGCGTTGGAGAGGGAAACAAGTATGAGAACTTCGAGGACCAAAACCCTGAAACCCAAAGTCCCAAAATCTTCGAAGATGGAAGAAACGCAACGGATTTTAACCGTTGGATGTTGGGTAAACGTAGACCGTCGATCCACCTGATTTACGCAAATTTGGTAAATCAAAACTCTGGGAGATAGTTGTGTGTGCCTTCAACTCTTCGAAGGCTTAAGAACCAAGTAGCACCTAGTAGTATAGCACTTGGTCATGACCCTTGGTCACATGGATAGGGACTAATAAAGAGGGAGCTATCACCGAAAATTACAGAGCCGAGCAGAGCTCGGAAAATTCATGAAATTGAAACATTTTATTAAATTGGATTGTTTATGAATGATGAAGGAATTGTCAAGAAATGAAGGCCTGACAAATTTTAGTTGTTTGCGCATCTGTATTGCAGAAGGTTGACGAGGTCTAGAACTAATTTGAATTGCCACAAAGTGAAAAGAAATGGAAGAGACACATAATGCTTCCAGTTCAGAAAATGAAGCTCAGAAGAGATAGCATAGAACTTTTGTATGTAGAGTGTGCATATCCAGCGCAAGGAGTGCTTATAGAGGGAACTTGTTTTAAGTTCGAAAGACTCCAGGAGACGAGGGTAAAGGGTGCCAGGAGGGCACAAGAAAGTATTTTGAAAAACACCATTGAAGCCTTCAAAATATTCGAAATCCTTCAAGTTAGGGAGGAAGTCAAGTCCAGAAGAATTGACGCCAAGATATTTGGAAAGAAGTCATTGAGAAACTAAACGACTGGTAGGAATCCTTGGAGGTAAGATGATGCAGAGGAAAGCACCGAGAAAACAGAATAAATGAGGGTTCTATGGAAGCTCTGCCAGGAGGGCATTGAGAAAGTTCATAGAGTGCACAAAAGAACTCTTTTTTGAGATCAGAGGAAGGAGAAGTGTCGAGAAGGAAGACATAATTTTTGAGAATTATGTGAGACTCTACCAAGAGGGAATTGAGAAAATGCACAGGATGCATTAACGAGAACTCTATTTTGAGTTCAGTGAGAAGACAGAGTCACTGAGGATTCTAGAGAACTTTGCCAGGAAGGGCATCGAGTTGGTGGAGGTGTGCGCAGAAGGAACTCTTTCAAGTTCTAAGATAGGAGAAGTGTCACAGGAAGACACTCACAGGGTTAGTGAACACCATGTAGGCTCAGCAAAGCATGCTTGATAAAGAAGTTGCTAGAGGGCACCAATCTCCATTTGAAGGAGAAGGAAAGGGTTGAATCCCTTAGAGGTTCAAGTTTCGAAGCTCAGGAAGGATAGTTTTGTTGTGCACAGAGTAACAACAAAGAGAAGCAGGAGGTCGAGAAACCCTTTGAGGTTTCACAGTCGACAAAGCTCAGGAGGGACAATGTTCCTAGAACACAGGCGAGATTCAAAGGAATTGAGCTCGCAGGCGAGATTCAATGTTCCTAGAACACAGGAGAGATTCAAAGGAATTAAGTTCTAAAGCTTAGGAGGGAGCATAGCTATCATTAGATCAATTGGAGAGGAAGAGATCTGGGTTGTCAGATCTAGTGCAAAGAATCGATACTCATTAGATCTGGAGGAAGGCGCATGGAGTTTAACCTCTGGGAGGTCACAAAGGAGAGGATCCATATGGATGGTGGAGACACTTTGTGGAGGAAGTGTCGAACTTGTGAGAGTCATTGGATCTTGTAGAGCAGCGAGGGGATTTAGGCCAAGTATCTTTCGATACTTTGAAGCTCAGAAAGGATAGCAACCGTCAGATCCGGGTCAATGACAATCGTTGATCTCATTCAAGAAATCGCGAATTCGGGGTTCGTGAGTTTGGAGGGCAAACCAAATTCTTGGTTCCGTGAAGTCCCAAGTCACGAGGAGTAGGGAAGAAGATCCAAACCATTGGATCTAATCCACGGGAGATCCGTTGGATCAGAACCTCCGTGTGGTATCATGTATCGGGGATTCGGGGGTTGAAAGAAATTCTTTTTGACTGCGAGGTTGCGAAGTGCCGAGATCCATGGGCTCGTAGAACACATGGCACATCCATTATGCGGGGACCGAGTGGTTGACAGGTGGCGTAACAATAAGCGCCTAGAGAAAGGGGAAGTGGATGACAGGTGTTGGACACACATTGCCTGGAAAGGATTCAACTCATCACTGACTTTCATGTCTCAGGGATTTGCAAAGGAGGAGCACGAGGGATCAACACTAAAGATCACGAAGTCGTGAGTGCGAGTAGTGCTAGCACTTATCCCTAACCGGTGGTTATGTGTGGAAGGCACTAAAAAGGAGGAGACATACCCATATCACATCTCGGGTATCGACATCTGGAGAAA
Organism: Picea engelmannii; assembly: GCA_009831015.1. NCBI lineage: Eukaryota > Viridiplantae > Streptophyta > Pinopsida > Pinales > Pinaceae > Picea > Picea engelmannii. Next base: position 19,157 of record ML842125.1, read on the forward strand.
GAGGAATCAACGGTCTTCGACTCACGAACTTGTGAGTTGTGAGAGGTGCTTGCGCTAAGGTAAGGTCATGGTCACATGGAAATGTGAGGCTCGCACCTGGCATCAAGTTGTGCAGGGCGGGTTTTCGTGAAGGACCTGTGGATCGGATTCATTGGAGGTTCCAACAGGGAATCAAAGGAGTCTCTTTGGCTCGAGGAGAATTTAGAACGATCCTGTGCAGATCTTGGCCCGAGGTTCGGAGGTCTACGTCAGAGCTGAAGTGTTGGTTATAATTTTGATAAAAGAAGCATGAAAGTTCTACTAGTATCATATATTCAGGTAGTATAATTTTTAATGGCAGCCATGCAGGTATGAGTTTTTATCACTCTTTTTGCATAATTGTTGAAAGGAAATTTTGGTAATAATTTCCTCAGCCAGAGATATATTAAAAAAATCACATGATTATATGATTGAATGCATACCACTAGATGTGGTAAAGGTTATAGGCCTGTATTAATTCAATTTTTTTTATCTTTTGAATGCACACATTGACATAGTAGAATGTCATGTTAATTTTGTTATGGGGTAATAAACAAAGAATTAAAGATAAAAACTGGTTGTAGGAATAAATGTCAGTAAGCTAGTCATGTATGAGAGTAGGACCCGGTCGAATATGACAAGGTATGGAGAATGTGGCAACACATTGGCCAGAATTCCAACTCATGGATGGTGAGATAAATGACTGAGATAGAGAGAATTATGTAATTCAATGCAAGTTACACTGAATAAGAATGCATTGAGAATTGCACTCATGCATAATGAGTGATAGAATTGTATACTAAATGCAATGGTTGAAATGTTGCTAACCCCTGAGGTTGAGAACATTTCAGGAACTGTTAAACATTGCAACATGAAAGTTACAAGCTAGGTAGTCACAGGAATAGAGACTACACAGAATTTTATGTTCAGAAAATTGAAATAATGAACTTACTGTTGTTAATTATAAATGTGCATATGCATAGAATGACCATCATTGTATTTGGTCAAGTTGTTTGGTAATTGTGATTGAATTGCCAGGTGCAAGAAATTCTAAGATTATTTCATAAGATATTGTATATGTTGAATTATGATGTACAAAAAATACTGACAATTTGTCGGCAGTATGCAAGATGAAGTCTTGCAGGAAAATTGTATGCAGTTTGATGCCTATGGAAAACCACAAGGATGGTTGCATTCATAATGTGGCAATAGCCAAGATGAATCATGAAATAGAATGTCATGTTTTGGGAATAAAATTTGAATTTCCTTTCAAACTAATTGGAATTCCTAAATGAATTCCTTTATGTTCTCTCAGGATAACTGCATGTGGTTGATGCAGATGAGATGATGTTGATAAAAGTTAAATGTTGGCTACAAAGAGTATCTCGGGAAGATGCTACTTGGAAACCTTAGAAGGCAGTTGGAAGTCCTGGAGTAACAGTTCTCTAAGACTTCCAGTCCAGCCTGTTGCTGAAGCCCAAGGAAAGGAAGTTGTAGCACTGATGGACTGTGCTTGTGAAGGTGTATACTCCCGGGTGGGATGGGCATGTGGGGAATGAGAGACTGTTGGTTGGAGTATTGTCGAGGTTTCAATGGTTGGAGTGTTGCTGAGGTCTGTTACCTTGGCCTAGACCATGTGGATAAGGATTGTGGACCATGGATATCTTGGGAAGCCATTGCCCCGATGGATTCATATCCCTCCTCAAGGGTGGAAGGTCTTCTCATTCAAAAGATAAGAACAATTCCCTATTTATTGTATGTTGTGTATGGTGTATATAGTTTTAGTGCTATTAAATTTGTTTTTATATACATATATATACATTGCATATATGCTTGCACTACTGCATCCATGACTGTACCTAAAGTGTCTCATATTTCATTACTTAAGAAATATATATACATGATGCTAATCATGTAATCGATTGGAATATGATTTAGATGGAACCAGAAGATGTCCTGCAAGTGCATCATGTGCGCATATTGGACAGGAAAATAAAACAGCTCCGGAATCGAGCTATTGAGCTTGTAAAGGTCCAGTGGACCTGGTACAGTCCTGAGGACGTGACATGGGAGCATGAGGACGCTATACGGGCGTAATACCCACATATTTTTGAAGATTTTGGAAATCTTGTTGATGCTGTGTGAAAGTTACACTGAGGACAATGCAAAAATAAGGGAGGGGGATTGTAATGTTCCCAAGGCCGAGCCCTATTGTAAATCATGTTTATGAAATGAATTGTAATTATTTTTTATAGGATGGTGAGCCAAGTTAATATAAGTTGGTGGGCTTATGTGATTATTAGGCCAGAGAGCCTATGTTTTGAAGGCCAAGAGCTTGATTTTGTACATCTATCTATGCAGAACATTAACAAAATTATAAACACCACTACGTGCAGACCGACCATGATGAATGATTCATGGGGGACTAAGCTTCCACAGAGTGGGAAAGGGATTAGGGATTGAGCCTAGGGGCTTAAGTCCTTGGGAATAATATTTTTATATTATTCCAAAAAGACCATGTGAAATATATGTTTTATCCTAAGTTCTTTTGGAATGACAAGTGACTTCCAAATTGGGAGGAACGCATGATGATGTAATGCATGCAGTTTCATGGGTAAAAAGTGTCAACCAAGTGCATGTAGTTAAAAATGTTGAATTGAGCCGTGATGGGGGTTCCTCCACCATTCCACTGTCGGTCGTCTGAGCGTGAGTCCCATATGACCTCTGCAATATCCCTCGTGCAATTATGAAACTGGGGAAAAGGTCCGTGTTGATTCCTGGGAAAGCCAGTACACCCTCTATTCTGAATCGTCGAGCCTGTGTCGACACTTGCGTGGATTGTTGGTCACACGTCCCTGAGAAAACCATAATCGTGAGTCTATTCCATTATTGTTGAGATGGTTGGGTTGAATTATGTGACTGTCACCTGTTTGGGAATCCCATGACTGTATACCTAGTTGACTATTGTGGCCATGCAGTGTTGGACTTCACGTGGCTTGTTGACCAGTGTAAGGTCATTTGAGCCTGTGTGTAACCTCTCTCCAAGTGAGGGAGGTGATTGTTACTAAAGAGGAAGTTTTTAATAATACTATGAGCGACTCTCTCCAGGTGAGAGAGTGCACGGAGGAAGGAGAGAGCTCCTAGAAGGAACCCTGTAGCTCCCACAGAGCTCAGAGATTTCCAGTCCGACCTGTTGCTGAAGACAAAGGCAAGGGAGGTTAGCAGCCAAAGGACTGTCTAGGTGACAAAGAAGGTGTATACTCCTAGGGTGGGACAGACATGTGGGGAAGGAGAGTCTGTGGGCAGTGGGCATAAGTGATTCCTAGGAGAGAATCCTCCCTCTTTTATGTGTATTCTTCCAGAGAGAGTTTGCTGGGAAGTGGTTTTCTCCCAGAGAGAGTCCAGCACTAGCTATAAAGCTCTGAGACTTCCTAACCTGGAATGTTTTTGATACCCAGAGAGGGAGGTGAAGCACCAATGGACTGTTCTTCTGAAGGTGTATACTCCCAAGAAGAACAAGCATGTGGAGAATGAGAGGTCATGAGTAGTGGGCATAAGAAGGCATCCTGGGAAGAATCCTTCCAATTGTTCTGTGTTGTTTTCCTTGTAACCTCATCCTAGCTTGGGATTCCTTGCCTTGGGGTGGATATTAGTCCTAGCTCGAGGGTGACCCACTGCTGAGCTTGATGAACAGTGTGGTGTAAGGCTGGGAGGTTCATGGAAGGCCTGCACGTGGTTGGTGAAATTACCACAGTTTCAAATATAAGTATCAGCTTATGTTAAATGTTATGTTTTGCATGCCTATGATGCTTATATTTTATCATGTATTCTGTTATGTAGATGAATTATTGTTAATGCCAGGGAATATTTGTGTTAGCAGTAATTCTTATGCTTACTCTGAGTCAAATGTGTTTCATTTGATTTAAATTCATGTTATCAATCAAGTATGAGAATGATGTTGTTCCACACAGTAGTGTCTACCCTGCCATTGGGTTGGATGACGATCGGGGGAGCATTACAGAATGATATCAAAGCCAAGGTTTTAATGCTGAGCCTAGATGGGCCGGATAAGTGCTCTTCGAACTAAAATTTTTGAGAAGAAATTGTTTCGGGAGGGCCAATTTAAAACCCCAGAATGTTCCTTAGTGTCAAAGAGTCACTTAACCATGTTACAAAGCTCAGGAAGTTTAGCGATATTTTAGAACCACAGCCAGTGTGGTATATGGCCACTGGAAGAGAGAGAGAGATCAACACATGAAGTGTTGGAGCCATAGGATCTTTTCTGGAGGAAAGGAGAAAACTCATGACCGTCAGATCTGGAGAATGTGCACGAGGTTTAAAACCCTTTGAAGTTGTACAGAAGTGTGGAAATCATGGTACGTAAAATTCTAAAATGATCTACACCGTAGATTGTAGGAGAGGAACTTGACCATTGGATCAAGTAGATTAATAGACCGTAATTTCGTTAAGCGGCGGGCAAATCTAGGTAGCCAGAATCTGGGCACCCAGATCTATGGCCAGGGTTCCATTCCGGACCCCCTTCATCGTTCTACCTTTAACAAGGGGGGCGGAGTCCGGAATTGAGTGTGTAGGTTTCGACAACTTGTATTGGGGCGCTCAGATATACGAACAAGATTCAATTCTGGACCCCTTTGAAACCTTTCTACCTGTAATAAGGGGGGTGGATCCAAAATGGGCAACTTTGTGTGGATGCATGAAACCCGATGCCCAAAACACCGAAAGCATCTACGTCGTGGATCTGAGAGAGGTCTAACCATTGGATTTCACTTGAAATGGATGTGGACACATGGGTGTGTACCATGTGCCAGTGGGTCAAGAAGAAAAGCGAGAGTGGTGGGACCCGATGACGCCACCGAAGGTGACGTGGACCCTCCTGAGTGTGCTACTTGCCACGGTGGATGTGGGAGACAATTGTTCTCTCTGGACCCAAAGGGTAAGGGAAATAGAAATTTGAATTTTGGGGGTTGAAGAGGGAAGCGAGTATGAGAGATTCGAGGAACAAAACCCCAAAACCCGAAGTCCCGAAGTCCCAAAATCATCGAAAATGGAAGAACCACAATGGATTTTAACAGTTGGATGTTGGGTAAACGTATACCATCGATCCACCCGATTTACGTGAATTCGGTAAATCAGAACTACGGGAAATAGTTGTGTGTGCCTTAAAATCTTCGAAGGCCGAAGACCCAAGTAGCACCTAGTATTCTAGAACTTGGTCACAAGATTTGGTCACGTGGGTAGGGACTAATAAAGAGGGAGCTATCACTCAAAATTACAGAGCCGAGAAGAGCTCAGAAAATTCGTGAAATTGAAACATTTTATTAAATTGGATTGCTTATGAATGATGAAGGAATTGTCAAGAAATGAAGGCCTGACAAATTCTAGTCATCTGCGCATTTGTATTGCAGAAGGTTGACGAGTGCCAGAATTGATTTGAATTGCCACAAAGGAAAAGAAATGGAAGAGACACATAATTCTTCCAGTTCATAAAACAAAGATCAGAAGAGATAGCATAGAACTTTTGTATGTAGAGTGTGCATATCCAATGCAAGGAGTGCTTATAGAGGGAACTTGTTTTAAGTTCGAAAGACTCCAGGAGACGAACATAGAGGGTGCCAGGAGGGCACTAGAAATTCTTTTGGAAAACACCATCAAAGCCTTCAAAGTATTCGAAATCCTTCAAGTTAGGGAGGAAGTCAAGTCCAGAAGAATTGACGCCAAGATATTTGGAAAGAAGTCATTGAGAACCTGAACGGACGGTAGGAATCCTTGGAGGTAATACTGTGTAGAGGAAAGCACTGAGAAAACAAAATCACTGAGGGTTCTATCGAAGCTCTGCCAGGAGGGCATTGAGCAAGTCCATAGAGTGCACAATAGAAATCTATTATGAGATCAGAGGAAGGAGAAGTGTCGAGAAGGAAGACAAAATGTTTGAGAATTCTATGAGACTCTGCCAAGAGGGCATTGAGAAAATGCATATGATGCATTGAGGAGAACTCTATTTTGAGTTCAGTGAGAAGACAGAGTCACTGAGGATTCTGGTGAACTTTGAAAGGAAGGGCATCGATTTAGTGCAAGTGTGCACAGAAGGAACTCTTCCGATTTCTGAGGTAGGAGAAGTGTCACAGGAAGACACTCAACAAAGAATGCTTGAGAAAGAAGTTGCCAGAGGGCACCAATCTCCATTTGAAGGAGAAGGAAAGGGTTGAGCCCCTTAGAGGTTCAATTTTAGAAGCTCGGGAAGGATAGTGTTGTTGTGCATAGAGTAACAACAAAGAGAAGCATGAGGTCAAGAAACCCTTAGAGGTTTCACAGTCGACAAAGCATAGGAGGGACAGCGTTCCTAGAACAAAGGTGAGATTCAAAGGAATTGAGCTCGCAAAAGAAGCAAAGGTCGAGGCCTTTGAAACTTTGGAAAATATTCCAAGGGGAAGGAATAAGTTCTAAAGCTTAGGAGGGAGCATAGATGTCATGAAATCAACTAGAGAGGAAGAGATCTGGGTTGTCAGATCTAGTGCAAAGAACCGATAGTCATCATATCTGGAGGAAGGCGCACGTATTGTATCCTCTAGGAGGTCGCAAATGAGAGGAGTCGTATGGATGGTGGAGACACTTCATGGAGGAAGTGTCGAAGTTAAGAGAGTCTTTGGATCTTGCAAAGCAACAAGGTGATTAAGACCGAGTATATTTCGATACTATGCATCTTAGAAAGGATAGCGACCATCAGATTTGGGTCAATGACAGTCATTGATCTCATTCAAGAAATCACGAATTTAGGGTTCGTGAGTTTGGAGGGAAGACCAAATTCTTGGTTCCGCAAAGTCTCAAGACGTGAGGAGAAGGGAAGGATATCCAAACCGTTTGATCTAAGCCACAGGAGAACTGTTGGATCAAAACCTCCACGTGGTATCACGTATCAGGGTTTCGGGGGTTGAAAGAAATTATTTTTGACTGCGAGGTCATGAAGTGCCGAGCGCCGAGGGATCGTAGAACACGTGGCACATCCATTAGGTGGGGACCGCATGGTTGATAGGTGGCATAACAATAAGCACCCAGAGAAAGGGGAAGCAGGTGACAGGTGTTGGACACACGTCGCCTGGAAAGCAGTCAACTCATCGCCCACTTTCGTGTCTCAGGGATTCACAAAGGAGAAGCACGAGGTCTCAACACTTCAACTCGCAAAGTCATGATTTGTGAGTAGTGCTATCACTTAGCCCTAGATGGTGTTTATGTGTGGAACGCACTAACAAGGAGGAGCCATACCCATATCACATCTCAGGTATCGGTGTCTGGAGAAAGAGGAGTCGAGGGTCTTCGACTCACAAACTCGCAAGTTGTGAGAGGCACTTGCGCTAAGGTAAGGTCGTGGTCAAATGGAAATGTGAGGCTCACGCCTGGAATAAAGTTAAGCAGGGAGGGTTTTCATGAAGGAACTGTGGATAAGATTCATTGGAGGTTCCAGTAGGGAATCAAAGGAGTCGCTTCAGCTCGAGGAGAATTTAGAACAATCCTGTGCGGATCTTGGCCCGAGGGTCAGAGGTCTGCATCAGAGCTGAAGTGTTGGTTATAAGTTTGATAAAAGAAGCATGAAAGATTCTACTGCTATCAGATATTTAGGTAGTATAAATTTTAATGGCATCCATGCAGGTATGAATTTTTATCACTCTTTTTGCATAATTGTTGAAAGGAAATTTTGGTAATAATTTCCTCAGCAAGAGATATGTTAAAAAAATCACATGGTTATATGATTGAATGCATACCACTGGATGTGGTAAAGGCTGTAGGCTTGTATTAATTCAAATATTTTTAGCTTATGAATGCACACATTGACATAGTAGAATGCCATGTTAATTTGGTTATGGGGTAATAAACAAAGAATTAAAGATAAAAATTGGTTGTAGGAATAAATGCCAGTAAGCTAGTCATGTATGAGACTATGACCTAGTTGAATATGACAAGGTATGGAGAATGTGGCAACACATTGGACAAAATTCTAACTCATGGATGGTGAGATACATGACTGAGATAGAGAGAATTATGTAATTCAATGCAAGGTGCACTGAATAAGAATGCATTGAGAATTGCACTCATCCATAATGAGTGACACAATTGTATACTAAATGCAATGGTTGAATATGTTTTGTAAGTACATGCATATATATTATTGCATGGAAATAATTGTACTAATGGATGAAATGTTTCTAACCCCTAAAGTTGAGAACATTTCAAGAACTGTTGAACATTGCAATAGGAAAGTTACAAGCCAGGTAGTCATAGGAATAGAGACTACATAGAATTTTATGTTCAGAAAATTGAAATAATGAACTTACTGTTGTTAATTATGAATATGCATATGCATAGAATGACGAGTCATTCTATTTGGTCAAATTGTTTGGTAATTGTGATTGAATTGCCAGGTGCAGGAAATTATAAGATTATTGCATAAGATGTTGTACATGTTGAATTATGATGTACAGAAAATACTGACAATTTGTTGGCAGTATGCAAGATGAAGTCTTGCAAGAAAATTGTATGAAGTTTGATGCCTATGGAAAATCACAAGGAAGGTTGCATTCATAATGTGGCAACAACCAAGATGAATCATGAAATAGAATGTCATGTTTTGGGAATAAAAGTTGAATTTCCTTTCGAACTAATTGGAATTCCTAAACAAATTCCTCTATGTTCTCTCAGGATAACTGCATGTGGTTGATGCAGATGAGATGATGTTGATAAAAGTTAAATGTTGGCTACAATGAGTATCTCAGGAAGATGTTACCTGGAAACCTTAGAAGGCATTTGGAACTCTTGGAGCCATGGTGCTCTAAAACTTCTGGTCCGACCTGTTGCTGAAGCCCAAGGAAAGGGAGGTGTAGCATCGATGGACTGTTCTTGTGAAGGTGTATACTCTCGGGTGGGACAGACATGTGGGGAATGAGAGACCGTTGGTTGGAGTACTGCCGAGGTTTGAATGGTTGGAGTGTTGCTGAGTTCTGGTACCTTGGCCTAGACCATGTGGATAAGGATTGTGGACCATGGCTATCTTGGGAACCCATTGCCCCGACGGAATCATAGCCCTGCTCCGAGGTGGAAGGTCTTCTCACTGAAAAGATAAGTATAATTCTCTATGTATTGTATGTTGTGTATGTATTCTCACTCAAAAGATAAGTACAATTCTCTATTTATTGTATGTTGTGTATGTTGTATACAATTTTAATGTTATTAAATTTGTTTGTATATACATATATATACATTTCATATATGCTTTCATTACCACATCCATGACTGTACCTAAGGTGTCTCATATTTCATTACTTAAGAAATATATATACCTGATGCTAATAATGTAATCGATTGGAATATGATTCAGGTGGAACCAGAAGGTGTCCTGCAAGTGCATCCTATGCGCATATTGGACAGGAAAATAAAACAACTCTGCAATCGAGATATTGAGCTTGTAAAGGTCCAGTGGACTTGGTACGGTCCTGAAGATGTGACATGGGAGCATGAGGATGCTATATGGGCGTAATACCCGCATAGTTTTGAATATTTTGGAAATCTTGTTGATGTTGTGTGAAAGCTGCACTGAGGACAGTGTAAAAATAAGGGAGGGGGATTGTAATGTCCCCAAGGTGGAGCCCTGTTGTAAATCATGTTTATGAAATGAATTGTAATTATGTTTTATAGGTTGGTGATCCAAGTTAATATAAGTTGGTGGGCTTATGTGATTACTAGGCCAAAGAGCCTAAGTGTTGAAGGCCAAGAGTCTGATTTTGTACATGTATCTATGTAGAACATTAATAAAATTATAAACATTGCTGTGTGCAGACCAACCATGATGAATGAATGATGGGGGACTAAGCTTACACAGAGTGGGCAATGGATTAGGGGTTGGAAGGTGGGAAGAGGGGCTAAGTGTTGAGCCTTAATTCCTTGGAAATAGTATTTTAATATTATTCCAAAAAGACCATGTGAAATATATGTTTTATCCTAAGTTCTTTTGGAATGACAAGTGACTTCCAAATGGGGAGGAATGCATGCTGATGTAATGCATGCAGTTTCATGGGTGACATGTGTCAACCCAAGTTCATGTAATTAAAATTGTTGAATTGAGTCGTGATGGTGGTCCCTCCTCCATTCCACCATCACCCGTCTGAACGTGAGTCTCGTCTAACCTATGCAAGAACCCTTGTGCAATTCTAAAACTGGGGAAAAGGTCTATGTTCATTCCTGGAAAAGCCAGTACACCCTCTATTCTAAACCATCGAGCATGTGTCGACCCCTACGTGGATTGCTAGTCACGCATCCCTGAGAAAACCATAACCGTGAGTTTATTTCGTGATTGTTGAGATGGTTGGGTTGAAGTATGTGACTGTCACCTATTTGGGAAGCCCATGACTGTATACCCAGTTGACTGTTGTGGCCATGCAGTGATGGACTACATGTGGCTTGCTAACCAGTGTAAGTTCATGCTGAGCTTGTGTGTAACCTCTCTCCAAGTGAGGGAGGTGATTGTTATTGAAGAGGCATGTTTTACTAAGCCTATGAGTGACTCTCTCCAGGTGAGAGAGTGCACGGAGGAAGGAGAGAGCTCCTAGAAGGAACCCTATAGCTGTCACAAAGCTCGGAGATTTCTGGTTCAACCTATTGCTGAAGCCCAAGGCAAGGGAGGTTAGCAGCCGAAGGACTGTCTAGGTGACAGAGAAGGTGTATACTCCTGGGGTGGGACAGGCATGTGGGGAAGGAGAGTCTGTGGGCATTGGGCATAAGTTGTTCCTGGGAGAGAATCCTCCCTCTTTTACATGTATTCTTCCAGAGAGAGTTTGTTGGGAAGTGGTTTTCTCCCAAAGAAAGTCCAGCACCAGCTATGGAGCTCTGAGACTTTCTAATCCAGCCTATTGGTGAGACCCGGAGAGGGAGGTGAAGCACCGATGGACTGTGCTTGTGAAGGTGTATACTCCCGGGTGGAGCAGGCATGTGGGGAATGAGATTCCATGAGTAGTGGGCGTAAGGAGGCATCCTGGGAAGAATCCTTCCAATATTTTTGTGTTGTTTTTCCTGTAACCTTAGCCTAGACTAGGATTCCTTGCCTTGGGGTGGAGCTTAGTCCCAGCTCGGGGGTGACCCACTACTGAGCTTGATGAGTAGCATGGTCTAAGGCTGGGAGGTTTGTGGAAGGCCTGCACGTGGTTGGCAGAATTACCATAGTTTCAAAGATAAGTACCAGCTTATGTTAAATGTTATGTTTTGCATGCCATTGATGCTTATATTTTATCATGTATTCTGTTGTGCAGATGAATTAATTTTAATGCTAGAGAATATTTGTGTTAGCAGTAATTCTTATGCTTACTCTGAGTCAAATGTGTTTCATTTGATTTAAATTCATGTTATCAATCAAGTATGAGAATGATGTTGTTCCGCACAGTAGAGTACGCCCGACCAATGGGTTGGTTGACGACTGGGGGAGCGTTACAGAATGGTATTAGAGCCAAGGTTTCAATGCTGAGCCTAGATAGGTCGGATAAGTGGTCTTCAGACCGAAATTTTTGAGAAGAAATTGTGTCAGGAGGGCCAATTTCAAACCCCAGAGTGTTCCTGAGCATAAAGGAGTCACTTGACCATGTTACAAAACTCAGGAGGTTTAGCGATATTTTAGAACCATAGTCAGTGTGGTATATGGCCACCGGAAGAGAGAGAGAGCTCAATGCATGAAGTGTTGGATCCATAGGATCTGTTCGGGAGGAAAGGATAACCCTCACGACCGTCATATCTAGAGAACGTGAGCGAGGTTTATAACCATTTGAAGTTGCACAGGAGTGTGGAAATCGCGATACATGAAATCCCGAAACGATCTACACCATAGATCGTAGGAGAGTAACTTGACCGTTGGATCAAATAGATTAATAGACCATAATTTCGTAAAGTGAAGGGAAAATTTGGGCAGCCAGATTCTGCGCGCCCAGATCTATGGCCAGGGTTTCATTCCGGACCCCCTTCGTCATTCTACCTTTAACAAGGGGGGGGGGGTCTGGAATTGAGCGTGCAGGTTTCGACATCTTGTATTGGGGCACTCGAATCTACGGAGAAGATTGGATTCCGGACCCCTTTGAAACCTTTCTACCTTTAACTTGGGGGGGGGAGGTCCGGAATGGGCGAATTTGTGTGGATGCACGAAACTCGATGCCTGAAACACCGAAAGTATCTGTGTCATGGATCTGAGAGAGGTCTAACCCTTGGATTTCACTTGGAATGGATGTGGACACATGGGTGTGTACCATGTGCCAGTGGGTCAAGAATAAAAGCGAGAGTGGTGGGACCCAATGATGTCAGTGAAGGTGACGTGGACCATCCTGAGTGTGCTAATTTCCACGGTGGATGTGAGAGACAGTTGTGCTCTGTGGACCCGGAGGGTAAGGGAAATAGAATTTCAAATTTTGGGGGTTGGTGAGGGAAGCAAGTATGAGATCTTTGAGGACTGAAACCCTGAAACCTGAAGTCTCGAAGTCCCAAAATATTTGAAGATGGAAGAATCGCAATGGATTTTAACCATTGGATGTTGCGTAAACGTAGACCGTCGATCCACCCGATTCACCTGAATTCGGTAAATCGGAACTCCAGGAGATAACTATGTGTGCCTTAAACTCTTCGAAGGCCAAAGACCCAAGTAGCACCTAGTAGTATAGCACTTGTTCATGACCCTTGGTCACGTGGGTAGGGACTAAGAAAGAGGGAGATATCACCCAGAAGTACAAAGCCAAGCAGAGCTTGGAAAATTCGTGAAATTGAAACATTTTCTTAAATTGGATTGTTTATGAATGATGAAGGAATTGTCAAGAAACAAAGGCCTGAAAAATTCTAGTTGTCTGCGCATTTGTATTGTAGAAGGTTGACGAGTGCCAGAACTGATTTGAATTTCCACAAAGTGCAAAGAAATGGAAGAGACACATAATGATTCCAGTTCATAAAATGAAGCTCAGAAGAGATAACATAGAACTTTTGTATGTAGAGTGTGCATATCCAGCGCAAGGAGTGCTTATAGAGGGAACTTGTTTTAAGTTCGAGAGACTCCAGGAGACGAATGTAGAGTGTGCCACGAGGGCACCAGAAATTCTTTTGGAAAACACCATCAAAGCCTTCGAAATATTCGAAATCCTTCAAGTTAGGGAGGAAGTCAAGTCCATAATAATTGACGCCAAGATATTTTGAAAGAATTCATTGAGAACCTGAACAGACGGTAGGAATCCTTGGAGGTAAGACTCTGCAGAGGAAAGCACCGAGAAAACAGAATCACTGAGGGTTTTGTGGAAGCTCTGCCAGGAGGGCATTGAGCAAGTGCATAGAGTGCACAAAAGAACTCTATTATGAGATGAGAGGAAGGAGAAGTGTCGAGAAGGAAGACAAAATTTCTGAGAATTATGTGAGACTCTGCTAAGAGGGCATTGATAAAATGCACAGGATGCATTGAGGAGAACTCTATTTTGAGTTCAGTGAGAAGACAGAGTCACTGAGGATTCTAGAGAACTTTGACAGGAAGGGCATCGAGTTGGTGCAAGTGTGGACAAAAGGAACTCTTTCAAGTTCTGAGATAGGAGAAGTGTCACAGGAAGACACTCGCAGGGTTACTAAACACCCTATAGGCTTAGTAAAGCATGCTTGAGAAAGAATTTTTTAGAGGGCACCAATATGCATTTGAAGGAGAAGGCAAGGGTTGAATCCCTTAGAGGTTCAAGTTCCGAAGCTCAAGAAGGATAGTTTTGTTGTGCACAGAGTAACAACAAAGAGAAGTAGGAGGTCAAGAAACCCTTTGAGGTTTCATAGTCGACAAAGCTCAGGAGGGACAGTGTTCCCAGAATACAGGTGAGATTCAAAGGAATTGAGCTTGCAGGGGAAGCGAAGGTCAAGGCCTTTGAAACTTCAGAAAATATTCCACGGGGAAGGAATAAGTTCTAAGGCTCAGGAGGGAGCATAGCTGTCATTAGATTAGCTGGAGAGGAAGAGATATCGGTCATCAGATCTAGTGCAAAGAACTGATAGTCATCGGATCCGGAGGAAGGTGCACAGAGTTTAACCACTGGGAGGTCACAAAGGAGAGGAGCCATATGGACGGTGGAGACACTTCATGGAGGAAGTGCTGAAGTTGCGAGATTAATTAGATCTTGCAAAGAAGTGAGGGGATTAAGGACGAGTATCTTCCAATACTTCAAAGCTCAGAAAGGATAGCAACCGTCAGATCTGGGTCAATGACAGTCGTTGATCTCATTCAAAAAATCACGAATTCGGGGTTCATGAGTTTGGAGGGCAGACCAAATTCTTGCTTCCATGAAGTCATGAATCTCGAGGAGCAGGGAAGGAGATCCAAACCATTGGATCTAATACACGGGAGAACCGTTGGATCAGAACCTCTGCATGGTATCACATATCGGGGGTATGGGGGTTGAAATAAATTATTTTTTATTGTGAGGTCGTAAAGTGCCGAGCGTCGAGGGATCGTAGAACACGTGGCACATTCGTTAGGTGGGGACCACGTGGTTGACAAGTGGCATAAAAATAAGTACCCAGAGAAAGGGGAAGTGAGTGATAGGTGTTGGACAAACGTTGCCTGAAAAGGAGTCAACTCATCACTGACTTTCGTGTCTCAGGGAATCGCAAAGGAGGAGCACGAGGGCTCAACACTCTAAATCACAGAGTCACAAGTTGTGAGTAGTGCTAGCACTTAGCCCTAGCCGATGGTTATGTGTGGAAGGAACTAACAAGGAGGAGTCATACTCATATCACATCTCGGGTATCAGTGTCTGGAAAAAGAGGAGTCAAGGGTCCTCAACTCATGAAATCATGAGTTGCGAGAGGCACTTGCGCTAAGGTAAGGTCATGGTCGCATGAAAATGTGAGGCTCTCACATGGCATCAAGTTGCGCAGGATGGGTTTTCGTGAACGACCTATGGATCGAATTCATTGGAGGTTCCAATAGGGAAACAAAGGAGCCGCTTTGGCTCGAGGAGAATTTAGAATGATCCTGTGCAGATCTTGGCCCAAGGGTCGGAGGTCTGCAATAGAGATGAAGTGTTCGTCATAAGTTTGATAAAAGAAGCATGAAATCTTCTACTGCTATCAGATATTCATGTAGTATAATTTTTAATTGCATCCATGCAGGTCTGAGTTTTTATCACTCTTTTTGCATAATTGTTGAAAGGAAATTTTGGTAAGAATTTTCTCAACAAGAGATATGTTAAAAAAACCACATGATTATATGATTGAATGCATACCACTGGATGTGGTAAAGGATGTAGGCCTGTATTAATTCAAATCTTTTTATCTTCTGAATGCACACATTGACATAGTAGAATGTCATGTTAATTTGGTTATGGGGTAATAAACAAAGAATTAAAGATAAAAACCGGTTGTAGGAATAACTACCAGTAAGCTAGCCATGTATGAGACCAGGACCTGGTTGAATATGACAAGGTATGGAGAATGTGGCAACACATTGTCCAAAATTCCAACTCATGGATGGTGAGATACATGACTGAGATAGAGAGCATTATGTAATTCAATGCAAGGTGCACTGAATAAGAATGCATTGAGAATTGCACTCATGCATAATGAGTGATAGAATTGTATACTAAATGCAATGGTTGAATATGTTTTGTAAGTACATGCATATATATTATTGCATATAAATAATTATACTAATGGATGAAATGTTGCTAACCCCTGAAGTTGAGAACATTTCAGGAACTGTTAAACATTGCAATAGGAAAGTTACAAGCCAAGTAGTCACAAGAATAGAGACTACATAGAGTTTTATGTTCAGAAAATTGAAATAATGAACTTACTGTTGTTAATTATGAACATGCATATGCATAGAATGACAAGTCATTCTATTTGGTCAAGTTGTTTGGTAATTGTGATTGAATTGCCAGGTGCAGGAAATTCTAAGATTATTGCATAAGATGTTGTACATGTTGAATTATGATGTACAGAAAATACTGACAATTTGTTGGCAGTATGCAAGA
>ML842125.1:65112-84595 GCA_009831015.1 Picea engelmannii
GTTTCAAATGGAAGATTCTAAACCTGTGGGTACACCTATGGTAACTGGATGTAAATTAAGCAAGGATGATGATTCACCTAATGTTGATCAAAGCTCATATCGATCAATGATAGGCAGCCTGTTGTACATCACAACATCTCGCCCAGACATAATGCATGTTGTAGGAATGGTAGGAAGATATCAGGTGGCACCTAAACAGAGTCATTTGCATGCTGTCAAAAGGATATTCAGGTATTTAAAAGAAACAATGACTTATGTTCTATGGTATCCCAGAAATTAGAACTTTTAGTTAACTGCTTACGCAGATGCAGATTGGGCAAACTGTGTCGATGAGAGAAAAAGCACTAGTGGAGGAGCATTCTTCCTGGGTGATTCTTTAGTAGCATGGCTTAGTAAAAAGCAAGGCTCCATTTCTTTATCAACCACAGAGGCAAAGTACATTGCTGCTGCTACCTGTTGCACTCAGGTATTATGGATGATTCAGACACTTACAGACTTGGAGGTAAAATACACTGCACTGATCCCAATTCATTGTGATAACACTAGTGCCATCAGTGTGTCTAAAATTCTTGTCTTCCAATCCAATACCAAGCATATTCCCATAAAATATCATTTTTTGAGAGGGCAGGTCACCAATCAGATTGTTCATGTCCATTGCATTCCCACTCCAGAACAAATTGTAGACATATTTACAAAACCCCTAGCCAAGACACCTTTTGAATATCTTAGACAGAAGTTGGGTGTCATTTCGTCTCACACCTAAAAGAGTCTATCTTGTTAGGGGGAGTTTTGTATTGTTTGAATATCTAATGCCTCCTAAAATTATTGCAACAGCTCAGGGGGAGCATGTCTCTTCTTTGACATTGATGTCAAAGGGGGAGAAAGTGTGATGATTTCAAGATGTTACAATGGTGTAGTTGCATCATGGGGTTTCCATCAATGCCAAAGGGGGAGATTGTTGGCATGTTTAATAGGAAGAGTATTCTTGTCATTGATGGCAAGATAAAAGTGTGCATCAATGGAAAAATAGGAACAATGTAATCTAAGGAGGATTAGCGCAGAGTCACATGCACTGCATAGGTGTGCACCAGGGACGAGGTTAACTCATTGCCAAAGCTCAAGAGAGATAGCGTACTCAGGATCAGAGGCAGATCAAAGGTCGAGGCCTTTGACACTTAGAAATTATTCTAAGTAAGGAGGATGTGTAAGCTCAGGTGGAGAAGTGACATTCATCGTTGGATCCCATTCACAATTCTCGATGACCATCATATCTGAATCCAGACAGGAGGAGCGTGAATATGGAGGACAAATCTCAGGTGTCAGATCTGAGCATAAGTTCCAACCATCATTGGATCAAGAAGAACATGCACGTTCTTTAAAGTGCAAGGAGTAGTAGGCTCACAAAATCTCAAAAGAAGGAGGACCATCCATATTTAGGCAGGACACGTGGACACAGATCATCATTTCGCTAACTGGAAAGTCGAGAAACTTCACATCGGTATTTCGGATATCAGGAAATGGAAATGTCAAGGTTCTTTACAACAGGAGTCTCGAAATCATGAAATGTGAAACGCCAAAATATCATCAATCGTCCATCTCAGGGGGTTATGTGAGTCGTCTGATCCTTTCAGAGTTTTGGAAATCGGGAGTTGGAGATGTAAAAGAACATTCACCACAGGAATGTTGAAATCGCAATATGTGAAATTGCGATTTAATCGTAGCCATCATATCAAGGTGCGATCTAGACCGTCGATCCGACTCCATTTCGGAGTTTCACGGATTGGGAGTTGGAGATGTAAAAGAACATTCACCAGAGGAATGATGAAATCACGATATGCGAAATCGTGATTTAACCGCAGTCGTCAGATCAAGGTGTGATTTGGACCATTGATCCGACTCCATTTCAAATTTTCATGAATTACGACTTGGAGAGGCAATAAACATAACCAAAAGAATTCCTGAAATGTCGAAACGTGAAATTACCAATTGCAGTTGTTGAATAAGGCTATGGTCACAGCCCTTGGTCACATCGGCAAGAGATGGAGGAAAGAGATAGAGAAACCAAGCTCCTTTTGGGGGATCGCGACTGGGAATGTCGAGACACATGGTCACACGAATGTCGAATTTCCGAATGCCAAAATGAATGCAAGATCCCATGGAGCCAATCCAACGGTGCAAGTGAATTTGAGCATAATCGGAGGGTTAATATCGCTCCTCACAGTATAACTGCTAGAAACCATTGATGGTATCTTCCAGAGAATTCAAGGAGACCTTTGTGTGATCGCCAAATAAGATGAAGAGTCTCAAGGCATCTTCCAATGAATTGAGGACTATTGATATAGGCGATTGATAGATGGAAGGGGATTGAAGTATATAGCTGAAAATAGAAAGGATAAGCTCGTCGAAGACAGAGAAGACAAAGAGCCTCAACTGCCAGAGAAGCTGAGAAATCTAGACAGAACACCCGGTGATTTAGAACGTGTGGGGAAAACCGCCAAAGAAGCTGAAGAGTCATGATGATGATCAGGCAAAGAACTCGAGATGTGGAGGAGATTGGCGCGGTGTGAGAATGTAGAGGCATGGAAAATATTGCATGCACAAGGAGCACAAAGACTATAAGAATGTGGAACAAAGAAGAGATTAGCATTGTTTTTGTGGGGAAGAATTCAGGTGTGAGCAAGGAGGCAGAGCACAACAACATAAATGCATAGAAGTGGAATGGTGCATTGAAGGGATATGGCACAAAGAGCATAAAAGGTAGAAGAAAAGAAAGTGCAAGGGGTGTGTAGAAGACACTGATGCAGACAGGGTAGAGCAGTGTAACAGAACAACGACAAGGTTGTTAAGCCATTGAAGAACTTTATATCGATGAAATAAGTTTTAGTAACAAAGAATTTATATTTTAGGGTGGTTGGGAGGTGCTAGGGAGGACTGGTCTCCTCAGAGGTTCAAGTGGGTTCTTGAACACAGGGATTTGGTGCTTCCTTCTAGTTGGTGATAGAGAAACCAGGGAGTTGGTTCTTCCTTCTAGTTGGTGCTATAGAAACCAGGGAGTTGGTGCTTCCTTCTAGTGGGTGCTAGAGAAAACAAAGAGTTGGTGCTCTCAACAAGTTACAGCTTGCAAAACTGAGGTTGAAGCCTCATTATGAGTTGGTGCTCATATGTATTATAATGTAAAGAATGTAAATATTACTCATCATATAAAGAAAAAGAGGTTTTTACCCTGTATGGGTTTCCTCGGGAAATATCTATCTCTGTGTGTCTCATGTGTATGACTGATGTTGAATGTGCCTTTGTTTATTTCCCTGCATTATTGTGATCATCATTGAGTGCCTTGTAAAGATTTTAAAAAGAAGCATAATTGTTTAAGCACGGTAACCACTGATTCACCCCCCCTCTCAGTTGTCCAACAAGTCATACATATTTTGACAACATTTCTTGAAAATGAAATAATGATGTTGGCCAGTAATATGATATTTCTTGGTGTTGTAATCTTTCTACCTTTCCAACTGGGATGAATAATTCTTTCCATTGCACCTCAACTTACAGTCACCACATCTAGTTCATTACTTAGAGAAGCGATGTCTAGTGCTACAGGGTCAGATTTTGCTCTCTCTGAAATCACTTTAAAGAATAGTCTGGAGTCAGTTGCAAATACATCAACACAACATAAAAAATTTAACATAATAAAACATTTATTAGTTTATATATATGTGTGTGTGTGTGTGTGTTTTATAAACTAGCCACAATTAAAAAGAAAAAAAAACACAACATAAAATAAAAAATAAAAAATTTAAAAACATAAACAAACATTAGGTAAAAAAATAATTAAAACAATAAAAAAAATTTAAAAAAAATTGTAAAAATAATAATAAAAATAAATTTTATTTTTTTTGCAAATGGATCACCAAAACTTCCTAAAAAAGATATTACTCCATGCTTTCATTTCTTATGCTTTCATTGTTTTACTTGAAGTCACTTAAATATGTATTCACGAAGACCATTGTCACATACATCACGACCAATCGGTAAATAATGTATTTCTTTTTTTATTTTTTAGATTGGTTTGTTAGCACTCCTTTTTGCACTATGTTTTTTCGGTGATCTCACAATATTTATTGTTGGATTAGTGCTAACCTTTTACAAGTTTGAAGATGATCAACTCTCATGCATAAGTGATTTTCAAGGATCACCACTATGTCCAGAAGACATGCCTCATTAAAAGCTTGAAGGAGCTTAATTGTTCATCACACGTGTCATGACATTTATTGCTACACAACCATCTTTAGAAAACCAATTATACCACGACATGATCACTTACCCTTCTCCTTCCAAGATTATTCATCCTCCATGCATTGAAGTCCACCTTTCATTGTCTTATCCATAATTACTTCACACATGCCTACCTTTATGAGTTGCATACAATTTTGCCTATTTTCAGTTCATATTTTTTACCTTGCAAATAAAACCATTTAGTTCCCTTTCAATGACTACATTATCATGCTTTCTTTTTCATAAACATTGTTTCTACCATGAGATCGTTTTCATCTATAATCCTACCATTCATTTTTTACAACTCACGTTGACTGATGTGGGATTCCTTGAGACCCACCTTTCAACAAGTCTTTCCGCATTGACCTCAACACCTTATCTGGGATAGAGACTAGAGTCCTTATGAGTACCTTGAGGATTGCATGCCTTAATGGAAAGTTCTCTCACTGACAATCATGGGAATAACTCAATGTCCCTTGATTGTTAGATCTTTCAAGTGGCTCAACATCAGATCATTCATTCGCACTTCACAATATGTACTTAGGTACCTTGGCACTCATTCACATCAATGATGATTTTTCCTCGCATTGATTAATGACATGCATCAATGGTCGGTAATCCAATGACTTATTTTCATGCTCGACATTGACACATTCATTTGCATGACTAGAATTTTACTATCAGTTTTAGCAGCGGGTGAAGACTATACACTTTTCCATGAATCCATCAATAGTTGCAGCAGTATTTTTCCAGCCATTTGAGAGTACCACAGTTCCACTTTCAGACTTCATCTTTTGATTCATACAACCAATCAGCAGTTCATATTCCTTCACTTCACATCCCATGATCCAGTCACAGTGACAGCAGCAGACACATTTCTCATGATCCAACAGAAGCTACATTCCTATTGCATAGTTCATCTACTTCTTAGGTAAGTGGAGGAATGTTGTTTTCTAAACCTTAATCATGCAATTCCTTACATGCTAGAATGAATGCATTGGAAAATTCCATCACCATGTTCCATTGCCTTTCTCCTTTTCGTACACATAACACATCTTCTGTTGGGGGGGGGGGTATTAATTACCATTTGATTCCATTTTCCACATGTCATATCACTTACCATTAATAAACATGTCTCTTCCAAACTACACCTTGTTGCACCTTGATTCCAAATATTTCTCTATTTTGGCATGATTCATAACACAAAGAAAAGGCTTTCTAATGTACATTGATGGTTCATCATTTCCAATGCATGTCTTCTTTCAAATCTTATGTATTGAAGAAAAAACACAAGTAATGTTGTTAACACAAGAAATAACATTTGTTATATTCATGGTTTTCATACAATAACCAACCATAAGAAAAATGGTGATACTCATGCATTTCAGATCATGGAATGATTTCATTAAAGAATCCAAAAGTCCTAAAGAATAACTATGCAAGGTTGCATGAGGATATGCAACCATATCAGTTGGGGGGGGGGGAGCGGGGGAGAGAGGGGGATTTTCATCCTTTTATTGTTCAAAAAAATATATAATCATGCCAAGCCAAAATTGAGAAGAAAAGTTTTATACAAGATTGCATGAGGACATGCAACAAGTTTAGTTGGGGGGTATGTTGAGTCTCAAAATTGTTGCATTTTCATCGTCTTTTCATTTCACCATTCTTCACATTTATCCATATTATACCACTCCATAAACCATTCATTAATATCATTTTCATAATTAAATATGGGTTTAGCCTTATTATTTTCCAAATCATTTATTTTAGTATTAAAAGATAATTTGTGATTAAATATTAGAAATCAATATATTTTTCATATATATCTCAAAGATTTTTGTGAGCTTTTTAATGTAGGGATATTTGAATCTTTCAACCAAGGAGTATTCAAAAGTTTCTTGAATGCTCTCACCATCTTTTCACAATTTGAAGAAGATAATTCAAGCTAATTTCAAGGAGGAATATAATGAGAAAATTTGTGAGAGAAAAGTGGGATAAGTATTTTTTAATTATAGAAAATTGGTTGAGAGAAAAGTGGAGAGGATTTGAAGGGATAAGTATTTTTTAATTATAGCAAATTGGTTGAGAGAAAAGTGGAGAGGGTTTGAAGGGATAAGTATTGTGTAATTATAGAAAATCGATTGAGAGAAAAGTGGAATTGTAATTATGAGTTGCTTATCTTCTTTTCAAAGCACTCATGTATAAATAAGAGGGCTCTCTCCTCATTTTAGAGGAGGAGAGGAAGAGAGCCAGAGTGAAAGTGAAAAATCACATAGTTAGTCTTTTCTCTTGAGATAATGAGTTAGTCTTGGATTTCATCATGTTGTAATAGAGTTTTAGATCGATTTCTCCATAATAGATTTCTTATTTGGAGTTGTTAATATAGATTTTATGTGAGCTCACATATGTTTGTCATTTGTTCTTTGTTATTTGTTATTTATGTTATAGATGATATTTCCTTTGTCTAATCTCATGCTTTCTCAATCAGGTTTAATTTATGCAATTTCACACTTTTTTTTGTGTCATGCAATTCAATTTCATGCTTCCTCAATCAGGTTTAATTTATGCAATTTCACGCTTTCGTTTATGTCATGCAATTCAATTTCATGCTTCTTCAATCAAGTATAATTTATGCAATTTCATGATTTCATTTATTTCATGCAATTCAATTTTAGTCGTGTGTTTCTTTTCCAATCATTAGAGTAGGTTAGTTTTCTTTCATCCTTCATATATTGTTCTTTCGCCTCGAAGCTTACAAGCCCCGAGTTGACAATTTTATGTCGAATTCATTAGCGTATAAATCGCTCGACACCTTGCACACCAATATGGGTATCAAAGACTCTGAGTGGCATCTGGTTCTGAAATGCCATGGGGATGTTCATAGGTACATCCAAACTGAAATGGATTTTCTAAACATCTCATCATTGGGAGATGCCTATAGATACCTATCGATGTGTTGTCAAATAGAGAAGAAATTTAGGCACCAGAAAAAATGGGAGTTCAGGTCGGAAAATCTACAACAACCAAAGCATGGTAAATATGGACCTAATCAACAGTGACCACCAGACAACCATTCCAAGATGCAAGACAAGAATGGTAAAGGAAAGATGAATAATGACACCGGGAAGTGATCCAACTTCCACAAAATCCCCTAGCACAACACTGATGAATATCGCTCAAAACAGTCATCGGTGGCGAAGGTCAAAGAAAAGGAGTTGGACCCTAATTCAGAATATGATCCAAAAAATATTGGAAATAGAAAGATCATCGACAAAGACCCCACTGTTACTATCGTGACCACAAAAATTCAAATAGAAGAACTAGTATATATTGAAGAAGGGGAGCGCCTCTTCCATTCATAGATGTGTGTGAATGGGACCCCATTGCATTTCATTGTTGATAACAACAACCAAAAGAACATCATCTTAGCTGAGTCCGTCAAATAGTTGGGGTTGTGGAAAATACCACACCCACAACCATACAACATCAGGTGTCTTCACCAGGGATGATATCTCTGTGTCAACCAAAAGTGTTGCATATCCTATGGCATCCAAACCTTCAAGGATAAGGTAGTGTGTTATGTTTCACCTCTTGATATCTGCGATGTTGTTTTGGGCCAACCATATATGTGGAAACGTGATGTTATTTATGAGTCCTGACCCTGTAGTGTCATTATTACTCTTGGGGGTCAACTCTACCAGATACCAGAGGTAGTTTCGACTACTGTTACACCAAAACAGTGTCGCAAGGTAAGCTCTCATACTTAAAAATTCATCCTCTTCACAGTTTTCTCAAAGGATGCACAAAAGGCCACTACAACCACTGCATCCTCAACAACTTCTATCCAGTAGAATTAGATTTTTGAAGAGAAAGTAGATATTGTTTCTTCACCTAAAATGGTGCCTACACAATGCCCCATCAAGCCCAGAGACAACAGGTTTTTGGAACAAATTCAACCCCATCAACAATAGGTTCGTGAAAACCTTCCACAAACCAAACAATACAACTTCTCCAAAAAGACATGAAACTCACCATGATTTAGATTCATAAAAGGAATCCCCCTATTCCTCAGGCACTCAATGAAATGGAGACCATTTCTTCCTAAGGGGGGAGGATTTATCCAAGTGGATATTGGTGGCCACCCACCTATTCCAAATTCCAACTAGCTCATCTTGACAGTTTTCAGTTCACACATTTCTCTGTAATGGGGACATTTATTTGTAATTATGGGTTCTTGATCTGGATTTTATGAGAAGAATGAAATGAATACATATTATTATCAAAGGATTCTTAGTAAATAATAACAAATATACAATAAAATTAGTTTTTATTCAATAAGTAAATAAGTTGAAACTATAAAATGCATCTCAAAACAAACGCGCTAGAATGGTGACAGATTATCTCTAAGAAGAGATGTGATGGTTGTGGTCATTCGCAAGAACACGATTACAATGAGGCTCAGAATGAACTTTTACAATAAACAGGAATGTCAAAAACCCTAGAAATCCAAAAACCTAACCCTAGGAGATGAAGCGCCAAAAGTCATGTGGGCCCCATTTGGGTAAGTTAGTACATCAACTTCCTGGGGTTGTAACTTTTGCATACGATTTCCATTTTAGGCACACAATATCCCTTTGGAAAGGTCTATCCAAGGAATATACATGTTTCCCATTGAAAATTTTTAATAGTGGAAAGCCCTAAAAATGTTGCTTAGGACCTCAAACGACCTCGAAAGTCAGGGACCCAAAATCTAGGAAACAATTGCCAAACTCGAAAACTACCAAAATGAGATAGTTGGAATAGACGAGAGGCCACTAAAATCCATATGGATCCATCCTCATCCCTTAGGAAGCAGTGGTATCCATTTCGTTGAGTTCCCCCATCAGAAGAAGAAATGTTTGATGAATTTGGCCCCGGGTGAGCCACTTGCCTTGGTGCAAGAGATGCCTTGCTTTAATGACTCAATAAAGTTGAATCCTTTGATGGTGAGTGCCTTTGACCTATTTTTCCACAATATAATAATTGGATGATTTTTGTATACAGTCAGGGTTGAGCTCTGTCGGTGTCAATTGTTCTTCTATCTCTGAGGTGTCCAATAATGGTGGGAAATAAGGTTGAAGGAGATCGGCATTGAACATTGGGTGCAAGCCAAGGAAAGGAGGAGTGTTGAGCTCAAAATAATTATCACCCACAACCTTGGTGATGGTGTAAAACTCATAACAGAGTGGGAAGAGCTTCTGATGGGGTCCTGTAAGGAGTTCTTTATGCAAGTGCAAACAAACTTTGTCTCCCATATGAAACTTATGTGGCACTTAGTGTTGATCATGGTGCTTCTTGTACTTGTCATTGGACTTTTGTAGGATATCCTGGACTTGTTGGAAAATGTTATTGATCCACTCAATGAACTGGGTGGCTTTGTCAGCTTCAGTTGGAGCAAGAGATCATTCGACTGAGGTGACCTCAATGGATAGTTCAACATCTATGGGACCCAATGGTTGGAATCCCAACCCCACCTAGAAGGGACTGTGGACAGTTGGGCTATGTAGGGCTCGACTGTAGTTGTGTTGAACATTGGGAATACTCTCATCCCATGTGCGAGGGTGGTTGTAATTATAAATGAGAAGGATATACATGATCATTTGATTTGCGACCTTAGTTTAGAGATATTTCTAGGGGTGGAAAGTCGAGGATTTGGTGAGCTTGGTGTCCAGCAATGACCAGAGGCTCGACCATAATGTACTGAGAAATCGACTGTCCTGATCTTAGACAATGGTTTTTGGGATTCCAAACTATAACTAGACTCGTTCAAAGAAGATCTTGGTAGTGGCCTTTGCTATGATGATCTTATTGCAAGAAGCTAGAATCGCCATCTAAGAAAAGTGATAAACAAAAACACAGTCATTTCCCTACTTGGTGGATGGGAGGCCTGACATGTAGTCCATTGAGATGGATTCCCATGGCCTTTCAGGAGTAGGAAGATGGGTGTACATGCCATTTTTCTTAGTGGTTGGTTTGGAAATAGTGTAGGCAGTGCAAGGCATGATATACTTGTTGACCTCTTGCTAAGTTTCGGCTAGTAGAAATCTTTCTACAACATTTCCACTATATTTCTGATGTTGAAGTGTCCTGCCAGCCAACTATAGTGGGCTTACCAGATCAACTTTGTTCTCTCGGTTGATGGAACAAATATATGGCCCAAACAACATAGCATCCCGTCCTAAAGATGGAAAATAGTGAAAATTGTGTTTTCACCCAACATTTGGTAGGTGGTGGCGAATTTTGGGTCTATCTCATAGGGTTGGGGACATCCAGAGGTCTCATGGACACAAGAGTCTAGCACTGTGGTGAGTGCTACGACTGGAAGTTTGCTGAGGCAATCATTGACGTGGTTGGTTCTTCCTATTTTATACTTGTTGTTGAGGTGTAATTACTACAAGTATGTGGACCACTTATGATGGAGGTCATTCTTCAATTTTCCTTGTGTATATATGAACTACATGGGCTTATGATTAGTGTGGATGATTGTCTCCTTCCAAAGAATGAAATGTTTCCATTGGCGACAGGATTACACAATGGAGTACATTTCTTTGTTGTAAGTAGGGTACTTGCAGACAACATCTGATAGTGTCTCACTATGGTAGGCCATGAGTTGGTTGTGTTGAGTAATAATGGCACCCACAACATAGTCTGAAGCATCTCTCTTGATCTCAAAGGGTTGTTACAGGTTCGGTAGTGATAGTAGTGGGGTTGCACACAAGTGTTCCTTCAAATCATCAAATGCTTGTTGTTGGGACTGGCCCCACACAAATTGCTCCTTACCACCACCCCTGGTTACTTGGATGAGGGTGCATTCAATATGGGAGAATCGAAACATGAACCTGTGGTAGAAATTGACAAGGCCCAAGAAGTTTTGAATCTCAATGAGTGTGGTTGGGACTGGCCAGTCACAGATGACTTGGATCTTGGTTGGATCCACATGTACGCCATGATGATCAATGATGTAGCCTAGGTAATGGACCATAACCATCCTGATGGAGAATTTTTCCAAGTTGTTTTATAGCTTGTGTTATCACAGGGTTTTCAGAACCTGTTGAATAGGTTGCAAGTGTTCTGCCCAAGTATTGTTGTAAATGAGGATGTCATCCAAACACACCACTACAAAAGTATTGGTGAATGGTCACAGGATATCATTCATCATTCTAATGAAAGTGGATGGAGCATTTTCCAAACCAAAGGGCATGACCAACCATTCAAAAATACCTTCCTTTGACTTGAAGGCAGTCTTCCATACATTTGTTTATTCTATCGGGACCTGATGGTAGCCAGACTTGAGATCAATATTACTAAAGTATTTGACTCCCGTGAGTTGATCAAAGAGGTCGTCGATTCAAGGAATCGGGTACCAGTATTTTACTTTCATTTTATTCAGGACTCGGTAATCAATGCAGAGTTGCTAGGTTCCATATTTCTTTTGTGTGAGAATGATTGGACTTCCTCAAGGTGATGATATGGGACATATGTGTCCCTTTTGGAGAATTTATTGGATCTACAACTTGATCTCCTCATTCTCTAATAGAGAGAGGTGGTAGATTGTCCCATTGGGAAGTGGTGCGTCAAGGGTCAGATCAATGGGGTGCTTGACCTAATAGTGCAGAGGTACACTGGTAGGTCAGGAGAAGATATATGAGTATTCTTCCATGAACTTATCCACTTGCTTCTACTGTGTGGAGAGGTGTTCCATGGAGACCTTGTATGTGGTTGTGATCTTTCACTCATTCCGAGAGTGAATCATGAAGAACAAAAACTTCCCCATCTGAGAGATGACCTTCCTGTATTTCTTGGAAGAGATCAAGAAAATAGCACTAGGTGGGACTGCCTCGGGTATCATGTAC
Organism: Picea engelmannii; assembly: GCA_009831015.1. NCBI lineage: Eukaryota > Viridiplantae > Streptophyta > Pinopsida > Pinales > Pinaceae > Picea > Picea engelmannii. The sequence continues at coordinate 77,277 of ML842125.1, forward strand.
AATTTTTTGTTCAAAGTAATAATAACACTACGAGGCCTAGACTCATATAATACATGAAATTTCCATAAATATGGTTGGCCCAAAATAACATTACAAACTTTGAGATGGACAACATCACACAATGCCTTGTCTTTGAAGGGCTTGATGTCGTATGCTAGGCAACATTGTTGGCTAACGTGAATGTATCTTCCTTGGTAGAGCCATCCGATGGTGTAGGGTTGCAGGTGTGATGTTGTCAACAGGGCGAGTTGCTTGACAACCTCTGCTGAAATGTGGTTATTCTAGCTACCACTATCAACGATGAAGTATAGTAGAGTACCTTTCACCCACATCTGTGAATGAAAAAGGTGTTCGCCTTCCTCTGGCTCATCTAGTTCACCGGGTTGGAGCTTGGTGGTAGAAGCAGTAGAACTGGGTTCTGTATCAATGATCTGTCTCCCCCTTTCTGGTTCTGACTTAGAGTCAAAACCCACATATGATTCATAGGATTTCACCTCAGCCACCAGCGACTGCTTTGAGTGACAATCAACAGTGTTATGCCAGGGGCTCTTATGGAAGTCACACCACTTCCCACTATCTTTCCTTGTCTTTCAAGTGTCCCTTGTTTTGTGGGTTGGGGACACCATTTCCTGTATTTTATTGTGAGGGGTTCTTAGGTCCAAATGGTTGTGTCTTTTGTTTGAGCTTCTTCTCTATTTTGACGAAATATTGGTAGTCCGCACCCAAGGATGAGATGTCCAGAAACTCCATTTTGGAATGTATGTATCTATGCATACCTCCATGATACTTGAGAACCATATGTCTCTCAAAATCCTTGATACCCAGCTTGGTGCACAATGTAAGGAAGATATTCTTGAACTCGAGCATTGCATGGTCTCTTTCCTACCGAAGTGTGGTCCATTTTGTGTACAGGTCATCATAACTTCCAACATGGTAGTATTGTTCCTTAATAGCATCCCTGAAGGACTCCCAGGTGACCATGACTATAAATAATGAGGGTTCCTATGTTTCATTTTTCTCACAAAAAGTTTCCCACCAATCCTTCACATGGGGAACGGATTTGAGGGGCACAAATGTGATATTTTCTCTATTCAAGAAGTTATCAACAGAGAAATACCCTTCTATCATATTAAACCATTTATCTATAGCATCTGCATCTATCTGGCCTTCAAATATAGGAATATCGAAGATTATTTGTACCTTGAAGGGGGTGGTTCCTTTGTTTGAGGAATATGAATCACTAGTTTGTCTCTACCGAAGGATTTGCACAAAACTATCCATCATCTCGTTCCTTTGTTGCATGAGGGATTCCTCGAGAAAATTTTTGAAGGGATCTCATGTCTCGTAGTATTTATTTTCTCCTGCCATGAGAGGTTGTTTTTGCATGTGAGATATTTTGTCTTCAAGAGAAACAAGCTCGAGAGCCAATTCTTTGTACCCTGACCTCGTTGAAGACATGCATTAAGAACAACAAGGACCAGACTGCTCTGATACCACTGATCTAGATTTTACGAGAATAATGAAATGAATATAGATTATTATCAAAATATGCTTAACAAATAATAACAAATATACAGTAAAATTGGTTTCTATTCGATAAGGAAATAAGTTTAAACTATAAAATGTAGCGAAAAACAAGATTACCATAATGGTGGTGGCTTATCTCTGAGAAGAGATGTGATGGTTGTGCTCATTGGCACAAAGATGATTAAAATGAGGCTCTGAAGGACTTTTTAAAACAAATGAGAATGTCAAAAACCCTAGACATCCAAAAACCTAACCCTAGGAGATGAAGTGCCAAAACTCATGTGGGCCACGTTTGGGTAAGTTAGTACATCAACTTCCCGGGATCATAACTTTTGCATAAGATCTTCGTTTTAGGCACACAATAGCCCATTGGAAAGGTATATCTAAGGAATACACATGTTTTCTTCAAAGTCTAACTTTGGGTTTAGTATAATTTTTTCAATCCCTAAAAACATTGTTTAGGACCTCAAAATAGCCCCAGAAGTCAGGGACCCAAAAACTAGGAAAACATTGACAAACTGGAAAACTATTAAAATGAGACAGTTGGAATAGGTGGGAGGTCATCGACATCCATATGGATCCGTTCTTCACTTACAATGTTGTCCTAAATCCCTACGCAACATCCAGGTGAATATTAGTGGCCTCCCACCTATTCCAACTGGCTTATTTTGGAAGTTTTCATGTCAGTACATCTTTTTGTACTTCCAAGGCCGCTTTGGGGATCTAAACAATGTTTTATTGTATTTACACAATCGAAATGTATACAAAGATATATTTTTATGGAATAATGTTTATTTCTTAGAAATACCTTTCCAACGAGCTATCACGCACCTAAAACAAAGATCGCATGCAAAAGTTACGACCCCAAGAAGTTAATGTACTAACTTACCCCAACGGGGCCCACATGACTTTTGGTGTTTCGTCTCCTAGGGTTATGTTTTTGGATGTATAGATTTTTTTCATTCCTATTTATCATAAAAAGGCCTTCAGATCCTTATTTGAATCATCTTCCTATGAATAAACATATCCATCACTTCTCTTCTCAGAGATAAAGCTACCACCATTCTACCAAGTCTTGCACTCTATATTTTCTTACAATCTCTGTACAATTGTTTTATTAATAGAAATCATGTATTGTTGTATTTCTCTATTTATGGAAATTTTTATGTGTATTTCATTTTAATATATATGTTTTCATTTCATTCTGGAAATAATACAAATCAATAGTTGTGGAATTTGTACATTCACTATTGTAGGGAGCCACATAAACATCTTTTTCTTGAAAATTTGTTCCATATGATCTACAATCTACAATTGTATGTCCAAAGTTATTACAAGTAAAAAAATAACCAGGAAACAAACTTCGATACTTGGGAGTGAATGATCTTATTTGTGATGTAGTCCTTCTGAATTCATACCTTTCCCAATCAAAATTGTCTCTTTTGCTTTTTCATTCACATTGTTTGAAGCTTCTTTGATACCTAGAGGTGGAAGGTATTCTTGGAAATACATCTCTTCTATTTCTGAGTGTGGGAGATCTTATGGGTGGTGCATCTCTTCTATAATCATCTTCTTAAGTCTTCTCCATTTCTATAATGTTCTCCTTTGATGGCTTGCATTCTTCCTTATTGATAGAACCTTTGATGACTTCCTCATAACTCTTATCCTTCTCATCATTCTTCCTTTCCATGAACTTGTAACACTTCTCTTCAATTTTCTTTATTGGTTGATTAGAACCTCCTCTTTCTTCAACACCTTTGTTGGGATTGGCATTTCCATCCTGTTTGCATGAGGTCTCACCAATCTATCCAAGATCTACTTTATTGAATGGTGACTTTTGACAGTTGAGAATATCTACTAGTAATTGATAGCTCTTCAATTTCTTGTTGATATTGTCAACTTCAATCCTCAATCAGACTACACCTTCTTCAAGCTTCTCACAATCTTCTTATTTCTTCATCATCTGGTTCTACATTACCTTTTCCGTTATTCTTTCTTCTTAAAGTTTGTTTTTTAAGGAGATGATTTCTTCTTCAAATATTCTTTCTTGTCAACTGAATTATGCTTCAAACTTGTTTAAGTCCTCATATATTTCCTTAAGGTGACTTGTAAAAACTTCCTATCTCTTCTTTGCTTCTTCTTTTGGTGACACTATTTCGGCTTCCAAATACTTCTTCTCTTTACACTATTTTTTGAGTGTTTCTTCAACCACTTTGGCTTCTTCGAGTTGGAACTTTATATTTATGACAATCCACTCGATCTCCTCAGAATCTTTGGTAGAGTTTTTAGAAACCACTTTTATCTTGATAAATTCTTCCTTAAGGGACTTGTTTTCCTACCTTTCCCTTTTTATCTCACTCAACACACTGATTAATTATTCCTCAATATTCACTACACCTTCTTCATAATAGTCTTCATCATTTTCAATTTATTATTGTTCTATATCGGTATCTTCTTTATTTTTATGCACTGGCTCTGTTATAAGATGAGATCCCTTATAGTAGAGATTATGTATCTTATCCCAAATCTCTTGGTTAATGAACATTGTCCCACTTTATCTTTTAATTGATCAGATAATCCTTCTAGGATGAAATGCATTTCCATATTTTTGTTCCTTTTTAATTCTCTCTTGGCTACAAACTTTGGAGGTTTCTTTGAAGTGGTGTATCCTGAAACTACTAAGTCCCAAACGTCATACCCCCTTGATTTTATGAATACTTTCATTCTTGAGTTCCACATATCATAGTTCTGACCATTATGACCACCAAACATTCATGTTCCATTATCTATGTATCCATTATCCATTATCTACCTTATAGTGGTTCAACTAATTCTGAAAGACCTACTCTGATACCAATTGTTGGAATATTCACCAATATTGAGAGGGGGGTGTGAATCTGTATTGATCATTTTTTACCATTTTCATCCACAACATGTATACACTAATTATCAAAAATTTATCACTTATGATTGCATTCAATATATCCTAATTAGTTTCATTCAAAAGTGCATAACATATAACCATAGATATACAATACACAAGAATTTTACATGGAAACCCAAAGGGAAGAAAACCACAGAATGATTTTCTTATATCATGTCAATATTGCATTCATAGGAAGCATCAACTTCCAATATTCTCCAACACCAATTGGAAGGAGGCTCCAACCCTCTAGTTTACAAGATCCAACCTTAAGGAAGCTACAACTCTCTAGATTCTCCAACTACAACCGAAAGGAGGATCCAAGCCCCTAGTTTACAAACTCCAACCTGAAGGAAGCTACAACTCCCTGAATTCTATATCTATAACTAGAAGAAGCCTCCAACCCCTGGATTTAAAGGCACCAACATAAAGGAAGCTCCAACTCCCTTTCCTTTCTCCTTCCTTCTTCCCTGAAATATAATTGTAGACTCAAATTGTCTTTGCTACTTTCACTATGGATGTCATTGTCACTTTCACTGTCACCGATATTGACACATCATCATCAAACTTTTACTATCACTGTCACTGATATTGATACATACTCATTAACCTGTTAGTCACTGATACTGATACATCATCATCAACTTGTTACTATATCTATCATTGATACCGATACATCATCATCTACCTGTTACAATCACTGTCACTGATACTGACACATCATCAACAACAACCACATAAACGTATGCCAAGATCTCCAAGAATGTCCTCCAAATCATGTGCTCTAAATCACCATGATATGTATCAAACCATGTGCTAAAGACATGCTTCAAGAGCCAAAACATCCATAACATACCTCAAACCAAGTGCCAATATATGTACTAACACATCCAAAATATGGCTCAAACATGTACCAAAATATTCATGACATACATCAAGCTATGTGCCAAAGATATACCTCAAGCATGTACCAAAACATCCATAACATACCTCAAATATCCAAACTTGTAAGATTCACCACAAGATCAATTTTCTATTTCTAATTCTGAAATTTCTATCCGAGGTACTTATATATGTATTATCAAACCGATAAAAATTTCACAGTCTGCAAAGTCCCAGAAACAAAGTTATAGCAAAAATTCCAAGTTGACTTATTTGAAACATATTTTAGTACCATTCAAGAACTCTCACTTCTACAGAAAATATCTCCAAAATTTTTGTAAGAAAATGTCTCAAATTTTAACCACAAATATTGTGTGATCTTTCTTCCATCTCTTCAAAATTTCATGGTCTCAAACTACTCAGAACAAAAGTTATAGAGAAAATGGAAAACCTTCCTGAATTTTATCCTATTATGGAGAGAGAATATGCATAGCATGCCACGTCCTCAATGTTTGATATATGATTCTATAAGTTGCACAAACGATACTATGGACTGTTCTCTTTCCACTACAATTGATTTCACAAAATTTGTATCCTTTATGAAGAAGTTATGACTATTTCACTTGGAACACCTTTTTGAGACTAGGTTCAAGACTAGTCAAAAACCCTATCTTCAACAGAGTGTATCTCCAAAAGTACAACAATACAAAATCTAAAATTTGTACCAAAAGTACCTTCATATGTCTTCCCAATAGAATCCAAGTTTTGTTATATGAATCATTCTAAAAGAATAGTTATAGAAAAAATGGAAATATGACCTTTAAATAACATACCTTAGAACAACTCATCCCAAGACTTCATCTTCCCTTGGAATTTATCCCTTCTTTGCTTCATGTTCCCTTTAAAATTCCCTACCTCATATCTCCTTTGTTTACCTCAGAAGTCACTTGAGTTGATGTAACACATTAACTCCTAGGTTCCTTATTTATACTAGATTTGGCACCCTCTTTCTTGATTCGACTTGAACCAAATAAAATTCGATTTAATTTTTAATGGTTATTACATTGGGGCTGAATTTACCAAACATATCCTTAATATTCATTACAATTGGGATGAATTGTAGTTCGTGTTTGCAAAAAAATTTAGGGCTTGACTTGTAATTTTTTGTCCTCACATCTGGGGCCTCCTAATTTTCTTTCGGGGCTTCATCTTTAAGAGGGCATAAGTTCTCAATCGTGAGGAACCACGTGGTGTACCACCTACCATTGGAAATGATGTGATGAGGACTATACATATATGAGGGTTTTAAATGTAATTGAAATGTCTTTCATCCTATTTTTCCTCAAACAAATTTAGGCTTCATGACCACACCTCTGGGGCTTCTAGACTTCTTTTAAGGTTGGCAGGCTTGACATCATTGACAACCAATATTTCAACAAGAACATCAGGTTCTTCATACTTTTGAATACCTTGCATCTCATGGACTTGAGGAGTTAAAGGAAGACACAGTTTGTAGCACAAGGAGTGGATGACTCATAGAGGACAACAAGAAATGTGGAAGATTGGTCTCAAAGGATAGACTGTAAGGAAAGCGAAGTGGTATGAGAGGGAATAGATTGAAAATAGGTTCCCTCATATATCCTTCGTGTCTTTTGGGGACTAAAATCCTCTCAATGGAGAGCTGTGATCTGAATCGTATCTGACAAAAACAACTCGCAATCGACACGGGACTCTAAGATGATCAACACAAGAATTGTTTAAGGCTATTGGAAACAAAGGAGATCGACTTCTTGCCATGAATGGCCCTATGTCAGCATGACTGATTTTCATTTCATAACTAATGTATGTAAAGTTGGGCAATATACCATTGTATTCATAATACCTTTTCCATGTGGGATAAAATACAAACAAATAAAGAAATGAAGGAGACACAAACTAGAGATAAGTTGAATCGTTGGGGACGCCTGACCTTCCATCTATCCTCCCA
>ML842125.1:84695-100256 GCA_009831015.1 Picea engelmannii
AATTATACAATGGAACAAATTAGAGAGGAAATTCGTGCACAACATTCTAGTGAAGAAGTTCCTATGGTGCAACCTCTTATTGGATAGTCAGACATTCCAGAAACTAGTCATGGACATGTCCACTCTCCTCCTAGAATTGATCTCCAATTTTTGAAGGGGAAAAAACTAGAACTTTGTTAAATCCACAACAAGGAAGTCAAGATTTCTAGAATATGTGTTCATCTTCCTTACGTATATTGAGCATTGTGCAACGAAGAACTCCTAAATGCATTCAAGTGGATGGAAGTGGTCTAGCATCACTTGTTCTAGAATATTCAAGAATATTGGAAGGAGACACCGATCCCCTTGTAATATTTTAAATGATGATACATGATCAAATCAACCTTCAATTACAATCCCAAAATCACTTCTTAAATATCCATACAAAATTGCTCATAATTGTACCTCAAATATGCAAACTTGTAAGATTTGCCATGAGCTCCATTTTGTGTTTCTGATTCTGAAAGTTGGACCTCAAATATTAGGATATATTATCATTAGAATTTAATAAGTGTAATTCAATTTGGACCTACCAAGCTTAAGATATAATTTTTTTAACTCAAACACTTGTTTGGTACTAGTTTCTCGATTCATCACAAACCCTAACTTCCAACAAGTATAACTATGTATGTGTAATGAATCAGGATTTGAAACTTGTACCCAATATTCTTCAATATATCCTCTAAAATTCCTTCAAGTTTATCTCCTTGAATCCTCCCTAAATATTTTTTTAGTGAAAATGACAAGATGACACATTTTAAAGAAGAAAAACCTAGTTTTAAAAAACTCAACTTCCACTAAGTATAACTCCAAAGCTGTAATTAGTCAAGACCTGAAATTTGTACCCAATATTATTCACTATATATTTTGAAACACATCCAATTTTTTCTATCTGAATCATTCTATAAAAAAAAATTGTATTTAAAATTCCAAGATGACCTTCAAAGAAAACCCTAGAACAAATCATCACATGAATTTCAAGAGAAAATGAATTTCAGTCAGATCGAGGAGGGGAAATCAACTAGGAAATAACCCTCTCAAAGATGGGTTGACCTAGGATAAAGAAAAAATATTATAAGGTGGATTTGGTGGGTCAACAATGCAAGGAAACCTTCTACAAGTTGGAATCAATGACCAACAACTGAAAGAAAGTGTCTGGGGTGAATTTGAAAACCTACGACATGTGGAAAAATGTTTGGGGGTAGATTCGACAACCAACTACCTAGAAAAAAGTTTTGGGATGAATTTGGGTAACCCACGATGCATAAAAACGTGTGGAAGTTGATTGTAACACTCGCGAGAAGAGAAAATGTTTTAGAAATCAATTTGACATTCAGTGATGGATTAAAAATGTTTTGAGATTAATTTGATAGCCGATGAATGGGAAAAACATGAATATGGTCTGTGGGAAGTTAGAAAACACCTAGAAAACTCTAGGTTTTTGAAGATACTACACATATGATTTATGGGAAAATGGAAAATTCCCCAGCAAGTTAAGGATATGCCCAATGACTCAGAAAATGAAATTAGAAACCACCAAGTAATCAACAATAGCTCGGGAAGGATGGTCATCAATTCCCAACTCAAATATCAATGCACAACTATGGTTGAATATTTGTTAGTCCGTTTACTGACCCATGAAAACCATATTAATATAAAATAATCTTAGACAATAATGGGAACGAAATATTATTTGTTGAAGCATATGTATAAAACCATTGAATTACAATGTATACAATTTCATCCATATACACAAAAATTTAAACACAATTAACACTCACACACAACTGATAATTTAACTTAGAAACCCAATTGGGAAAACCAACATTCGTTTGGCTTCTACCAATCTCTTATTTATTCAACAATGGTAAAGTTATAGTCTCTTTGGTACATATTTGTGCTCCTTAGTGAAATATTGGAAGCCTCTCTACATCATTCATATCCAAAGAACCCCTTTCTCATTGTGGGGATACATGATATATAATGATGATTCGACTGGGAGGATAGATGGAAGGTCAGGCGTCCCCAACGATTCAACTTATCTCTAGTTTGTGTCTCCTTCATTTCTTTATTTGTTTGTATTTTATCCCACATGGAAAAGGTATTATGAATACAATGGTATATTGCCCAACTTTACATACATTAGTTATGAAATGAAAATCAGTCATGCTGACATAGGGCCATTCATGGCAAGAAGTCGATCTCCTTTGTTTCCAATAGCCTTAAACAATTCTTGTGTTGATCATCTTAGAGTCCCGTGTCGATTGCGAGTTGTTTTTGTCAGATACGATTCAGATCACAGCTCTCCATTGAGAGGATTTTAGTCCCCAAAAGACACGAAGGATATATGAGGGAACCTATTTTCAATCTATTCCCTCTCATACCACTTCGCTTTCCTTACAGTCTATCCTTTGAGACCAATCTTCCACATTTCTTGTTGTCCTCTATGAGTCATCCACTCCTTGTGCTACAAACTGTGTCTTCCTTTAACTCCTCAAGTCCATGAGATGCAAGGTATTCAAAAGTATGAAGAACCTGATGTTCTTGTTGAAATATTGGTTGTCAATGATGTCAAGCCTGCCAACCTTAAAAGAAGTCTAGAAGCCCCAGAGGTGTGGTCATGAAGCCTAAATTTGTTTGAGGAAAAATAGGATGAAAGACATTTCAATTACATTTAAAACCCTCATATATGTATAGTCCTCATCACATCATTTCCAATGGTAGGTGGTACACCACGTGGTTCCTCACGATTGAGAACTTATGCCCTCTTAAAGATGAAGCCCCGAAAGAAAATTAGGAGGCCCCAGATGTGAGGACAAAAAATTACAAGTCAAGCCCTAAATTTTTTTGCAAACACGAACTACAATTCATCCCAATTGTAATGAATATTAAGGATATGTTTGGTAAATTCAGCCCCAATGTAATAACCATTAAAAATTAAATCGAATTTTATTTGGTTCAAGTCGAATCAAGAAAGAGGGTGCCAAATCTAGTATAAATAAGGAACCTAGGAGTTAATGTGTTACATCAACTCAAGTGACTTCTGAGGTAAACAAAGGAGATATGAGGTAGGGAATTTTAAAGGGAACATGAAGCAAAGAAGGGATAAATTCCAAGGGAAGATGAAGTCTTGGGATGAGTTGTTCTAAGGTATGTTATTTAAAGGTCATATTTCCATTTTTTCTATAACTATTCTTTTAGAATGATTCATATAACAAAACTTGGATTCTATTGGGAAGACATATGAAGGTACTTTTGGTACAAATTTTAGATTTTGTATTGTTGTACTTTTGGAGATACACTCTGTTGAAGATAGGGTTTTTGACTAGTCTTGAACCTAGTCTCAAAAAGGTGTTCCAAGTGAAATAGTCATAACTTCTTCATAAAGGATACAAATTTTGTGAAATCAATTGTAGTGGAAAGAGAACAGTCCATAGTATCGTTTGTGCAACTTATAGAATCATATATCAAACATTGAGGACGTGGCATGCTATGCATATTCTCTCTCCATAATAGGATAAAATTCAGGAAGGTTTTCCATTTTCTCTATAACTTTTGTTCTGAGTAGTTTGAGACCATGAAATTTTGAAGAGATGGAAGAAAGATCACACAATATTTGTGGTTAAAATTTGAGACATTTTCTTACAAAAATTTTGGAGATATTTTCTGTAGAAGTGAGAGTTCTTGAATGGTACTAAAATATGTTTCAAATAAGTCAACTTGGAATTTTTGCTATAACTTTGTTTCTGGGACTTTGCAGACTGTGAAATTTTTATCGGTTTGATAATACATATATAAGTACCTCGGATAGAAATTTCAGAATTAGAAATAGAAAATTGATCTTGTGGTGAATCTTACAAGTTTGGATATTTGAGGTATGTTATGGATGTTTTGGTACATGCTTGAGGTATATCTTTGGCACATAGCTTGATGTATGTCATGAATATTTTGGTACATGTTTGAGCCATATTTTGGATGTGTTAGTACATATATTGGCACTTGGTTTGAGGTATGTTATGGATGTTTTGGCTCTTGAAGCATGTCTTTAGCACATGGTTTGATACATATCATGGTGATTTAGAGCACATGATTTGGAGGACATTCTTGGAGATCTTGGCATACGTTTATGTGGTTGTTGTTGATGATGTGTCAGTATCAGTGACAGTGATTGTAACAGGTAGATGATGATGTATCGGTATCAATGATAGATATAGTAACAAGTTGATGATGATGTATCAGTATCAGTGACTAACAGGTTAATGAGTATGTATCAATATCAGTGACAGTGATAGTAAAAGTTTGATGATGATGTGTCAATATCGGTGACAGTGAAAGTGACAATGACATCCATAGTGAAAGTAGCAAAGACAATTTGAGTCTACAATTATATTTCAGGGAAGAAGGAAGGAGAAAGGAAAGGGAGTTGGAGCTTCCTTTATGTTGGTGCCTTTAAATCCAGGGGTTGGAGGCTTCTTCTAGTTATAGATATAGAATTCAGGGAGTTGTAGCTTCCTTCAGGTTGGAGTTTGTAAACTAGGGGCTTGGATCCTCCTTTCGGTTGTAGTTGGAGAATCTAGAGAGTTGTAGCTTCCTTAAGGTTGGATCTTGTAAACTAGAGGGTTGGAGCCTCCTTCCAATTGGTGTTGGAGAATATTGGAAGTTGATGCTTCCTATGAATGCAATATTGACATGATATAAGAAAATCATTCTGTGGTTTTCTTCCCTTTGGGTTTCCATGTAAAATTCTTGTGTATTGTATATCTATGGTTATATGTTATGCACTTTTGAATGAAACTAATTAGGATATATTGAATGCAATCATAAGTGATAAATTTTTGATAATTAGTGTATACATGTTGTGGATGAAAATGGTAAAAAATGATCAATACAGATTCACACCCCCCTCTCAATATTGGTGAATATTCCAACAATTGGTATCAGAGTAGGTCTTTCAGAATTAGTTGAACCACTATAAGGTAGATAATGGATAATGGATACATAGATAATGGAACATGAATGTTTGGTGGTCATAATGGTCAGAACTATGATATGTGGAACTCAAGAATGAAAGTATTCATAAAATCAAGGGGGTATGACGTTTGGGACTTAGTAGTTTCAGGATACACCACTTCAAAGAAACCTCCAAAGTTTGTAGCCAAGAGAGAATTAAAAAGGAACAAAAATATGGAAATGCATTTCATCCTAGAAGGATTATCTGATCAATTAAAAGATAAAGTGGGACAATGTTCATTAACCAAGAGATTTGGGATAAGATACATAATCTCTACTATAAGGGATCTCATCTTATAACAGAGCCAGTGCATAAAAATAAAGAAGATACCGATATAGAACAATAATAAATTGAAAATGATGAAGACTATTATGAAGAAGGTGTAGTGAATATTGAGGAATAATTAATCAGTGTGTTGAGTGAGATAAAAAGGGAAAGGTAGGAAAACAAGTCCCTTAAGGAAGAATTTATCAAGATAAAAGTGGTTTCTAAAAACTCTACCAAAGATTCTGAGGAGATCGAGTGGATTGTCATAAATATAAAGTTCCAACTCGAAGAAGCCAAAGTGGTTGAAGAAACACTCAAAAAATAGTGTAAAGAGAAGAAGTATTTGGAAGCCGAAATAGTGTCACCAAAAGAAGAAGCAAAGAAGAGATAGGAAGTTTTTACAAGTCACCTTAAGGAAATATATGAGGACTTAAACAAGTTTGAAGCATAATTCAGTTGACAAGAAAGAATATTTGAAGAAGAAATCATCTCCTTAAAAAACAAACTTTAAGAAGAAAGAATAACGGAAAAGGTAATGTAGAACCAGATGATGAAGAAATAAGAAGATTGTGAGAAGCTTGAAGAAGGTGTAGTCTGATTGAGGATTGAAGTTGACAATATCAACAAGAAATTGAAGAGCTATCAATTACTAGTAGATATTCTCAACTGTCAAAAGTCACCATTCAATAAAGTAGATCTTGGATAGATTGGTGAGACCTCATGCAAACAGGATGGAAATGCCAATCCCAACAAAGGTGTTGAAGAAAGAGGAGGTTCTAATCAACCAATAAAGAAAATTGAAGAGAAGTGTTACAAGTTCATGGAAAGGAAGAATGATGAGAAGGATAAGAGTTATGAGGAAGTCATCAAAGGTTCTATCAATAAGGAAGAATGCAAGCCATCAAAGGAGAACATTATAGAAATGGAGAAGACTTAAGAAGATGATTATAGAAGAGATGCACCACCCATAAGATCTCCCACACTCAGAAATAGAAGAGATGTATTTCCAAGAATACCTTCCACCTCTAGGTATCAAAGAAGCTTCAAACAATGTGAATGAAAAAGCAAAAGAGACAATTTTGATTGGGAAAGGTATGAATTCAGAAGGACTACATCACAAATAAGATCATTCACTCCCAAGTATCGAAGTTTGTTTCCTGGTTATTTTTTTACTTGTAATAACTTTGGACATACAATTGTAGATTGTAGATCATATGGAACAAATTTTCAAGAAAAAGATGTTTATGTGGCTCCCTACAATAGTGAATGTACAAATTCCACAACTATTGATTTGTATTATTTCCAGAATGAAATGAAAACATATATATTAAAATGAAATACACATAAAAATTTCCATAAATAGAGAAATACAACAATACATGATTTCTATTAATAAAACAATTGTACAGAGATTGTAAGAAAATATAGAGTGCAAGACTTGGTAGAATGGTGGTAGCTTTATCTCTGAGAAGAGAAGTGATGGATATGTTTATTCATAGGAAGATGATTCAAATAAGGATCTGAAGGCCTTTTTATGATAAATAGGAATGAAAAAAATCTATACATCCAAAAACATAACCCTAGGAGACGAAACACCAAAAGTCATGTGGGCCCCGTTGGGGTAAGTTAGTACATTAACTTCTTGGGGTCGTAACTTTTGCATGCGATCTTTGTTTTAGGTGCGTGATAGCTCGTTGGAAAGGTATTTCTAAGAAATAAACATTATTCCATAAAAATATATCTTTGTATACATTTCGATTGTGTAAATACAATAAAACATTGTTTAGATCCCCAAAGCGGCCTTGGAAGTACAAAAAGATGTACTGACATGAAAACTTCCAAAATAAGCCAGTTGGAATAGGTGGGAGGCCACTAATATTCACCTGGATGTTGCGTAGGGATTTAGGACAACATTGTAAGTGAAGAACGGATCCATATGGATGTCGATGACCTCCCACCTATTCCAACTGTCTCATTTTAATAGTTTTCCAGTTTGTCAATGTTTTCCTAGTTTTTGGGTCCCTGACTTCTGGGGCTATTTTGAGGTCCTAAACAATGTTTTTAGGGATTGAAAAAATTATACTAAACCCAAAGTTAGACTTTGAAGAAAACATGTGTATTCCTTAGATATACCTTTCCAATGGGCTATTGTGTGCCTAAAACGAAGATCTTATGCAAAAGTTATGATCCCGGGAAGTTGATGTACTAACTTACCCAAACGTGGCCCACATGAGTTTTGGCACTTCATCTCCTAGGGTTAGGTTTTTGGATGTCTAGGGTTTTTGACATTCTCATTTGTTTTAAAAAGTCCTTCAGAGCCTCATTTTAATCATCTTTGTGCCAATGAGCACAACCATCACATCTCTTCTCAGAGATAAGCCACCACCATTATGGTAATCTTGTTTTTCGCTACATTTTATAGTTTAAACTTATTTCCTTATCGAATAGAAACCAATTTTACTGTATATTTGTTATTATTTGTTAAGCATATTTTGATAATAATCTATATTCATTTCATTATTCTCGTAAAATCTAGATCAGTGGTATCAGAGCAGTCTGGTCCTTGTTGTTCTTAATGCATGTCTTCAACGAGGTCAGGGTACAAAGAATTGGCTCTCGAGCTTGTTTCTCTTGAAGACAAAATATCTCACATGCAAAAACAACCTCTCATGGCAGGAGAAAATAAATACTACGAGACATGAGATCCCTTCAAAAATTTTCTCGAGGAATCCCTCATGCAACAAAGGAACGAGATGATGGATAGTTTTGTGCAAATCCTTCGGTAGAGACAAACTAGTGATTCATATTCCTCAAACAAAGGAACCACCCCCTTCAAGGTACAAATAATCTTCGATATTCCTATATTTGAAGGCCAGATAGATGCAGATGCTATAGATAAATGGTTTAATATGATAGAAGGGTATTTCTCTGTTGATAACTTCTTGAATAGAGAAAATATCACATTTGTGCCCCTCAAATCCGTTCCCCATGTGAAGGATTGGTGGGAAACTTTTTGTGAGAAAAATGAAACATAGGAACCCTCATTATTTATAGTCATGGTCACCTGGGAGTCCTTCAGGGATGCTATTAAGGAACAATACTACCATGTTGGAAGTTATGATGACCTGTACACAAAATGGACCACACTTCGGTAGGAAAGAGACCATGCAATGCTCGAGTTCAAGAATATCTTCCTTACATTGTGCACCAAGCTGGGTATCAAGGATTTTGAGAGACATATGGTTCTCAAGTATCATGGAGGTATGCATAGATACATACATTCCAAAATGGAGTTTCTGGACATCTCATCCTTGGGTGCGGACTACCAATATTTCGTCAAAATAGAGAAGAAGCTCAAACAAAAGACACAACCATTTGGACCTAAGAACCCCTCACAATAAAATACAGGAAATGGTGTCCCCAACCCACAAAACAAGGGACACTTGAAAGACAAGGAAAGATAGTGGGAAGTGGTGTGACTTCCATAAGAGCCCCTGGCATAACACTGTTGATTGTCACTCAAAGCAGTCGCTGGTGGCTGAGGTGAAATCCTATGAATCATATGTGGGTTTTGACTCTAAGTCAGAACCAGAAAGGGGGAGACAGATCATTGATACAGAACCCAGTTCTACTGCTTCTACCACCAAGCTCCAACCCGGTGAACTAGATGAGCCAGAGGAAGGCGAACACCTTTTTCATTCACAGATGTGGGTGAAAGGTACTCTACTATACTTCATCGTTGATAGTGGTAGCTAGAATAACCACATTTCAGCAGAGGTTGTCAAGCAACTCGCCCTGTTGACAACATCACACCTGCAACCCTACACCATCGGATGGCTCTACCAAGGAAGATACATTCACGTTAGCCAACAATGTTGCCTAGCATACGACATCAAGCCCTTCAAAGACAAGGCATTGTGTGATGTTGTCCATCTCAAAGTTTGTAATGTTATTTTGGGCCAACCATATTTATGGAAATTTCATGTATTATATGAGTCTAGGCCTCGTAGTGTTATTATTACTTTGAACAAAAAATTGTACATGATACCCGAGGCAGTCCCACCTAGTGCTATTTTCTTGATCTCTTCCAAGAAATACAGGAAGGTCATCTCTCAGATGGGGAAGTTTTTGTTCTTCATGATTCACTCTCGGAATGAGTGAAAGATCACAACCACATACAAGGTCTCCATGGAACACCTCTCCACACAGTAGAAGCAAGTGGATAAGTTCATGGAAGAATACTCATATATCTTCTCCTGACCTACCAGTGTACCTCTGCACTATTAGGTCAAGCACCCCATTGATCTGACCCTTGACGCACCACTTCCCAATGGGACAATCTACCACCTCTCTCTATTAGAGAATGAGGAGATCAAGTTGTAGATCCAATAAATTCTCCAAAAGGGACACATATGTCCCATATCATCACCTTGAGGAAGTCCAATCATTCTCACACAAAAGAAATATGGAACCTAGCAACTCTGCATTGATTACCGAGTCCTGAATAAAATGAAAGTAAAATACTGGTACCCGATTCCTTGAATCGACGACCTCTTTGATCAACTCACGGGAGTCAAATACTTTAGTAATATTGATCTCAAGTCTGGCTACCATCAGGTCCCGATAGAATAAACAAATGTATGGAAGACTGCCTTCAAGTCAAAGGAAGGTATTTTTGAATGGTTGGTCATGCCCTTTGGTTTGGAAAATGCTCCATCCACTTTCATTAGAATGATGAATGATATCCTGTGACCATTCACCAATACTTTTGTAGTGGTGTGTTTGGATGACATCCTCATTTACAACAATACTTGGGCAGAACACTTGCAACCTATTCAACAGGTTCTGAAAACCCTGTGATAACACAAGCTATAAAACAACTTGGAAAAATTCTCCATCAGGATGGTTATGGTCCATTACCTAGGCTACATCATTGATCATCATGGCGTACATGTGGATCCAACCAAGATCCAAGTCATCTGTGACTGGCCAGTCCCAACCACACTCATTGAGATTCAAAACTTCTTGGGCCTTGTCAATTTCTACCACAGGTTCATGTTTCGATTCTCCCATATTGAATGCACCCTCATCCAAGTAACCAGGGGTGGTGGTAAGGAGCAATTTGTGTGGGGCCAGTCCCAACAACAAGCATTTGATGATTTGAAGGAACACTTGTGTGCAACCCCACTACTATCACTACCGAACCTGTAACAACCCTTTGAGATCAAGAGAGATGCTTCAGACTATGTTGTGGGTGCCATTATTACTCAACACAACCAACTCATGGCCTACCATAGTGAGACACTATCAGATGTTGTCTGCAAGTACCCTACTTACAACAAAGAAATGTACTCCATTGTGTAATCCTGTCGCCAATGGAAACATTTCATTCTTTGGAAGGAGACAATCATCCACACTAATCATAAGCCCATGTAGTTCATATATACACAAGGAAAATTGAAGAATGACCTCCATCATAAGTGGTCCACATACTTGTAGTAATTACACCTCAACAACAAGTATAAAATAGGAAGAACCAACCACGTCAATGATTGCCTCAGCAAACTTCCAGTCGTAGCACTCACCACAGTGCTAGACTCTTGTGTCCATGAGACCTCTGGATGTCCCCAACCCTATGAGATAGACCCAAAATTCGCCACCACCTACCAAATGTTGGGTGAAAACACAATTTTCACTATTTTCCATCTTTAGGACGGGATGCTATGTTGTTTGGGCCATATATTTGTTCCATCAACCGAGAGAACAAAGTTGATCTGGTAAGCCCACTATAGTTGGCTGGCAGGACACTTCAACATCAGAAATATAGTGGAAATGTTGTAGAAAGATTTCTACTAGCCGAAACTTAGCAAGAGGTCAACAAGTATATCATGCCTTGCACTGCCTACACTATTTCCAAACCAACCACTAAGAAAAATGGCATGTACACCCATCTTCCTACTCCTGAAAGGCCATGGGAATCCATCTCAATGGACTACATGTCAGGCCTCCCATCCACCAAGTAGGGAAATGACTGTGTTTTTGTTTATCACTTTTCTTAGATGGCGATTCTAGCTTCTTGCAATAAGATCATCATAGCAAAGGCCACTACCAAGATCTTCTTTGAACGAGTCTAGTTATAGTTTGGAATCCCAAAAACCATTGTCTAAGATCAGGACAGTCGATTTCTCAGTACATTATGGTCGAGCCTCTGGTCATTGCTGGACACCAAGCTCACCAAATCCTCGACTTTCCACCCCTAGAAATATCTCTAAACTAAGGTCGCAAATCAAATGATCATGTATATCCTTCTCATTTATAATTACAACCACCCTCGCACATGGGATGAGAGTATTCCCAATGTTCAACACAACTACAGTCGAGCCCTACATAGCCCAACTGTCCACAGTCCCTTCTAGGTGGGGTTGGGATTCCAACCATTGGGTCCCATAGATGTTGAACTATCCATTGAGGTCACCTCAGTCGAATGATCTCTTGCTCCAACTGAAGCTGACAAAGCCACCCAGTTCATTGAGTGGATCAATAACATTTTCCAACAAGTCCAGGATATCCTACAAAAGTCCAATGACAAGTACAAGAAGCACCATGATCAACACTAAGTGCCACATAAGTTTCATATGGGAGACAAAGTTTGTTTGCACTTGCATAAAGAACTCCTTACAGGACCCCATCAGAAGCTCTTCCCACTCTGTTATGAGTTTTACACCATCACCAAGGTTGTGGGTGATAATTATTTTGAGCTCAACACTCCTCCTTTCCTTGGCTTGCACCCAATGTTCAATGCCGATCTCCTTCAACCTTATTTCCCACCATTATTGGACACCTCAGAGATAGAAGAACAATTGACACCGACAGAGCTCAACCCTGACTGTATACAAAAATCATCCAATTATTATATTGTGGAAAAATAGGTCAAAGGCACTCACCATCAAAGGATTCAACTTTATTGAGTCATTAAAGCAAGGCATCTCTTGCACCAAGGCAAGTGGCTCACCCGGGGCCAAATTCATCAAACATTTCTTCTTCTGATGGGGGAACTCAACGAAATGGATACCACTGCTTCCTAAGGGATGAGGATGGATCCATATGGATTTTAGTGGCCTCTCGTCTATTCCAACTATCTCATTTTGGTAGTTTTCGAGTTTGGCAATTGTTTCCTAGATTTTGGGTCCCTGACTTTCGAGGTCGTTTGAGGTCCTAAGCAACATTTTTAGGGCTTTCCACTATTAAAAATTTTCAATGGGAAACATGTATATTCCTTGGATAGACCTTTCCAAAGGGATATTGTGTGCCTAAAATGGAAATCGTATGCAAAAGTTACAACCCCAGGAAGTTGATGTACTAACTTACCCAAATGGGGCCCACATGACTTTTGGCGCTTCATCTCCTAGGGTTAGGTTTTTGGATTTCTAGGGTTTTTGACATTCCTGTTTATTGTAAAAGTTCATTCTGAGCCTCATTGTAATCGTGTTCTTGCGAATGACCACAACCATCACATCTCTTCTTAGAGATAATCTGTCACCATTCTAGCGCGTTTGTTTTGAGATGCATTTTATAGTTTCAACTTATTTACTTATTGAATAAAAACTAATTTTATTGTATATTTGTTATTATTTACTAAGAATCCTTTGATAATAATATGTATTCATTTCATTCTTCTCATAAAATCCAGATCAAGAACCCATAATTACAAATAAATGTCCCCATTACAGAGAAATGTGTGAACTGAAAACTGTCAAGATGAGCTAGTTGGAATTTGGAATAGGTGGGTGGCCACCAATATCCACTTGGATAAATCCTCCCCCCTTAGGAAGAAATGGTCTCCATTTCATTGAGTGCCTGAGGAATAGGGGGATTCCTTTTATGAATCTAAATCATGGTGAGTTTCATGTCTTTTTGGAGAAGTTGTATTGTTTGGTTTGTGGAAGGTTTTCACGAACCTATTGTTGATGGGGTTGAATTTGTTCCAAAAACCTGTTGTCTCTGGGCTTGATGGGGCATTGTGTAGGCACCATTTTAGGTGAAGAAACAATATCTACTTTCTCTTCAAAAATCTAATTCTACTGGATAGAAGTTGTTGAGGATGCAGTGGTTGTAGTGGCCTTTTGTGCATCCTTTGAGAAAACTGTGAAGAGGATGAATTTTTAAGTATGAGAGCTTACCTTGCGACACTGTTTTGGTGTAACAGTAGTCGAAACTACCTCTGGTATCTGGTAGAGTTGACCCCCAAGAGTAATAATGACACTACAGGGTCAGGACTCATAAATAACATCACGTTTCCACATATATGGTTGGCCCAAAACAACATCGCAGATATCAAGAGGTGAAACATAACACACTACCTTATCCTTGAAGGTTTGGATGCCATAGGATATGCAACACTTTTGGTTGACACAGAGATATCATCCCTGGTGAAGACACCTGATGTTGTATGGTTGTGGGTGTGGTATTTTCCACAACCCCAACTATTTGACGGACTCAGCTAAGATGATGTTCTTTTGGTTGTTGTTATCAACAATGAAATGCAATGGGGTCCCATTCACACACATCTATGAATGGAAGAGGCGCTCCCCTTCTTCAATATATACTAGTTCTTCTATTTGAATTTTTGTGGTCACGATAGTAACAGTGGGGTCTTTGTCGATGATCTTTCTATTTCCAATATTTTTTGGATCATATTCTGAATTAGGGTCCAACTCCTTTTCTTTGACCTTCGCCACCGATGACTGTTTTGAGCGATATTCATCAGTGTTGTGCTAGGGGATTTTGTGGAAGTTGGATCACTTCCCGGTGTCATTATTCATCTTTCCTTTACCATTCTTGTCTTGCATCTTGGAATGGTTGTCTGGTGGTCACTGTTGATTAGGTCCATATTTACCATGCTTTGGTTGTTGTAGATTTTCCGACCTGAACTCCCATTTTTTCTGGTGCCTAAATTTCTTCTCTATTTGACAACACATCGATAGGTATCTATAGGCATCTCCCAATGATGAGATGTTTAGAAAATCCATTTCAGTTTGGATGTACCTATGAACATCCCCATGGCATTTCAGAACCAGATGCCACTCAGAGTCTTTGATACCCATATTGGTGTGCAAGGTGTCGAGCGATTTATACGCTAATGAATTCGACATAAAATTGTCAACTCGGGGCTTGTAAGCTTCGAGGCGAAAGAACAATATATGAAGGATGAAAGAAAACTAACCTACTCTAATGATTGGAAAAGAAACACACGACTAAAATTGAATTGCATGAAATAAATGAAATCATGAAATTGCATAAATTATACTTGATTGAAGAAGCATGAAATTGAATTGCATGACATAAACGAAAGCGTGAAATTGCATAAATTAAACCTGATTGAGGAAGCATGAAATTGAATTGCATGACACAAAAAAAAGTGTGAAATTGCATAAATTAAACCTGATTGAGAAAGCATGAGATTAGACAAAGGAAATATCATCTATAACATAAATAACAAATAACAAAGAACAAATGACAAACATATGTGAGCTCACATAAAATCTATATTAACAACTCCAAATAAGAAATCTATTATGGAGAAATCGATCTAAAACTCTATTACAACATGATGAAATCCAAGACTAACTCATTATCTCAAGAGAAAAGACTAACTATGTGATTTTTCACTTTCACTCTGGCTCTCTTCCTCTCCTCCTCTAAAATGAGGAGAGAGCCCTCTTATTTATACATGAGTGCTTTGAAAAGAAGATAAGCAACTCATAATTACAATTCCACTTTTCTCTCAATCGATTTTCTATAATTACACAATACTTATCCCTTCAAACCCTCTCCACTTTTCTCTCAACCAATTTGCTATAATTAAAAAATACTTATCCCTTCAAATCCTCTCCACTTTTCTCTCAACCAATTTTCTATAATTAAAAAATACTTATCCCACTTTTCTCTCACAAATTTTCTCATTATATTCCTCCTTGAAATTAGCTTGAATTATCTTCTTCAAATTGTGAAAAGATGGTGAGAGCATTCAAGAAACTTTTGAATACTCCTTGGTTGAAAGATTCAAATATCCCTACATTAAAAAGCTCACAAAAATCTTTGAGATATATATGAAAAATATATTGATTTCTAATATTTAATCACAAATTATCTTTTAATACTAAAATAAATGATTTGGAAAATAATAAGGCTAAACCCATATTTAATTATGAAAATGATATTAATGAATGGTTTATGGAGTGGTA
>ML842126.1:0-13147 GCA_009831015.1 Picea engelmannii
ATGAGTTTTGCTATGCATTGTACCACGTGGATTTTTTACCTATGCCATTTGACATCGACATTAATGTGTCTTTCATTACGAAAATGAAAAGAACTTCACAATGGCTATTGTGGGTTAGTAAAGACTAAATAGTGCATTAAAGGATACGTTGCTCCATGCAAAATTGAGGCCAAGTTTTGAGTATTATACTTTTATTGGTTTATGTTCAATTAAATGCAATTGATTACACATCCAACCAAATCTTAGAATTTTAATCGAGTCTATTGTTTTTATTTTATAATATGTCAAAGTACAAGGAGCATGATGAATCATGCTAGATTATTTGAACATTTAAATGCATTTTGAAAGCATTATGCACTTGGTGCTTTTGGAGAGGCTTGTCCAAAAGCGAATTAAAACTTTTTTGTTTGAAATTGGAAAATGATGTATATTTTTTTCTAAAACAATTCATAAATTAGAAAATAAGAAACAATTTTGCAAAGAAACTTATTCAAGCTATAAGACACCTCCACAAGATGAGCTACACCATAAGAATTATGCACGACGCCAGCCAATGACCACCCTCCAAATGAAAACCAGTGATGACCGTCCACCATAGCTAGAGTGCACACAACAAACCCTAGTACAATCTCATTACCCCCATTAAAAACCCATCCAAAGATCCAAGCACCAAAAGAAAACTGTATGCAAAACAAATCTAGTAATTCTATCGACAAACCAATGCAACCTTCCCAAGACCGTAGCTCTGTGAAATAATTTGCATATAGCCACAATGTATCTTTGCTCAAAATGTCACAAAGACAATGAAATTATTTTTCATGCGGCCATCCTAGCAAAGCAACTTACCTGAGCAATGGGACGCCTCCACATGGTGAGTCACACCACCAAAATCCACCTTCCACCATAGCCAAATAGTAGACAACCTCCACCACAACCAAATAACCTCAGTGGAACCTCTCAACCCTCAATAAAATCCATGATGCAGAAATCCAAGAATGCAAGCAAAGATACACACTCAAGACACAACCTCGTCTAGCTTGAGAAACAAAATCCCAACAACAAAATAGACCCAAAATCAAGCTAGTTAGTAGATTCAAACCACTAAGCATAATCCCAAGCCCAAAACACTAATGATTGATCTGGATTTTATGATCAGAACAAAATGAATACAGATTATTAACAGGTGCTTAACACAAAATAATAGAGATACAGTAAAACTGGTTTTCTATTCAATAACAAAATAAGCTAAAACTGTAAAATGCAATGGAAACAAGATTGCTATAATGGTGTCGGCTTATCTCTGAGAAGAGATGTGACGACTACGCTCATTCACAAGAAAATGATTACAATGAGGCTTTGAAGGCCTTTTTACAATAAATAGAAATGCCAAAAACCCTAGACATCCAAAAACCTAACCCTAGAAGATTAAGTGCCAAAAGTCATGTGGGCCCCATTTGGGTAAGTTAGTACATTAACTCCCCGAGGTCCTAACTTTTGCATATGATCTCCGTTTTAGGCGTATGATAGCCCATTGGAAAGGTATCATCAAGGAGATTCATTTTGGGGCTTCAATCATGTCTTAGGCTATCATTGAGAAGATCGATACTGAAAAACCTTCATTTAGGCCCTCAAAATGGCTTCAGAAGTTAAAACTACTAAAAATAGTAAACTGCCAAAACTGCCAAAAAATTGTTTTGAGCTAGTTGGAAAAGGTGGGTGGCCACCGATATCCACCTGGATCAATCCTCCCTCCTTAGGAAGCAACGGTCTCCATTGCGTTGAGGTCCCCCATCAGATGAGGAAATTTCTGCTGAATTTGGCCCCAGGTGAGCCACTTGCCTTGGTGCAGGAGTTGCCCTGCTTTGACAATTCAATAAAGTTGGAGCCTTTGTTGTCGAGTGCCCTTGATCTGTGTGTCCACAATCTGATCATTGGATGCCTGTTGTATGTAGTCGGGGTTGAGCTCTGTTGGTGTCAGTTGTTCTGCTACTTCTGAGGTGTCCAATAATGGTGGGAAATAAGGGCGAAGGAGATCCACGTTGAACACTGGGTGCAGGAAAAGGAAAGGAGGAATGTTGAGCTAAAAATAATTATCCCCCACAGCCTTGGTGATGGTGTACGACCCATAACGGAGTGGGTGAAGCTTCTGATGGGGTCCTGTAAGGCGTTCTTTCTGCAAGTGCAACCAAAATTTGTCGCCCACCTGAAACTTATGTGGCACTCGATATTGATCATGGCGTTATTTGTACTTGTCATTAAACTTCTGCAGGATATCCTGAACCTGTTGGTGGATGTGCTGGATCTGCTCAATGAACCGGGTGGCTTTGTCAACTTCAGTTGGAGCAGGAGATGAGTCGGTCGAGGTGACCGCAAGGGGAAGTGCAACATCTATGGGAACCAATGGTTGGAATCCCAACCCCACCTGAAAGGGGCTGTGGCCGGTTGAGCTATGTAGGGCTCGGTTGTAGCTATGTTGGACATAGGGAAGGATTTCATCCCATGTGCGAGGGTGCTGTGAATTATACATGTGAAGGATATGCACAATCATTCGATTTACAACCTCAGTTTGGCCATCTGTCTGAGGGTTGAAGGTCGTGGATTTGGTGATCTTGGTGTCCAACAGTAACCAGAGGCTCGACCAGAATGTGCTAAGAAATCGATTGTTCCGATCTGAGACAATGGTTTGTGGGATTCTAAAATGTACCCAGACTTGTTCAAAGAAGAGCTTAGCAGTGGCCTCTGCTATGATGTTCTTCTTGCAGGCAACCAAAATCGTCATCTTAGAAAAACGATCAACAACCAAAAAAACACAGTCATTTCCTTGCTTGGTGGATGGGAGGCCCGACATGTAGTCCATTGAGATGGATTCCCATGGCCTATCATGAGTAGGCAAAGGGGTGTACAGGCCCTATTTCTTAGTGCTCAGTTTGGCAATCGCGCAGGCAGTGCATGACCTGATATACTTGCTGACCTCCTATTGAAGTTTCAACTAGTAGAAATGTTTCTGTAGCATCGTCACTGTCTTTTTGATGCCAAAGTGTCCTGCCACTTGATTGTAGTGGGATTCCCACATCATCTTCGCTCGCTCACTTGATGGAACACATATATGTCCCAGATGACATAACAACCCATCTTGAAGATGAAAATTATCGACAATTGTGTTTTCCCCCTACATTTGATAGGTGGTGGTGAAGTCCAGGTTTGTCTCATAGAGTTGGGGCCATCCAGAGGTCTCATGTCCGCAAGAGTCTAGCACCATGGTGAGTGCCGCGACTAGCGGTCTGCTGAGGCAATCAACGACGTGATTGGTGCTTTCTGTTTTATACTTGATGTTGAGGTGGAATTGTTGCAAGTATATGGACCACTTTTGATGGCGGTCATTCTGCAATTTTCCTTTTGTCTACATGAACTGCAGTGGTTTATGATCAGTGTGGATGATTGTCTCCTTCCCAAAAATGTAGTGTCTCCACTGGCGGAAAGCTTGCACAATGTAGTACATTTCTTTTTCGTAAGTATGGTTCTTACAGACAACATCTTATAATGTCTCACTATGATAGGCCACGGGGTGGCCGTGCTGAGTGAGAGCGATGCCCACAACATAGTCGGAAGCATCTATCTTGATCTCAAAGGGTTGTTGTAGGTTTGGGAGTGAAAGTACTGGGGTTGAGCACAAGCACTGCTTCAAATCATCGAACGCTTTTTGTTGGGACCTCCCCCACACAAATTTCGCCTTACCACCACCCCCGGTTATTTGGCTGAGGGACCATGCAATATGGGAGAATCCCAACACGAACCTATGGTATAAATTGGCCAGGCCCAAGAAGCTCTGGAGCTCGGTGAGTGTGGTTGGGGTTGGCTAGTCACAAATGACTTTGATCTTAGCTGGATCCACATGTACGCCATGTTGATCAATGATGTAGCCCAGGTAATGGACCCTATCCATGCCGAAGGAGCATTTTTCCAAGTTGGCATATAGCTTGTGCTGTCACAGGGTGTGCAGAACCTACTGAATATGCTGCAAGTGTTTGGCCCAAGTCTTGCTGTAAATGAGAATGTCATCCAGATACAACACTACAAAATTATTGGTGAATGGTCGCAGGATATCGTCCATCAACCTCATGAAAGTGGCTGGCATATTTTTCAAACCAAAAGGCATGACCAACCATTCAAAAAGGCCTTCCTTTGACTTGAAGGTGGTCTTCCATACATCTGTCTATTCTATCGGGACCTGGTGGTAGCCAGACTTTAGATCAATCTTACTGAAGTATTTGGCCTCCGTGAGTTGATCAAGGAGGTCGTCGATTCGGGGAATCAGGTACCAGTTTCTGACTATGATTTTATTCAGAGCTTGGTAATCAATGCAGAGTCACCAGGTTCCATATTTCTTCTGTACCAGCACGATTGGGCTCCCACAAGGTGATGAGATGGGACAGATGTGCCCCTTGTGGAGCATCTCTTGGATATGTCGCTTGATATCCTCATTCTCTAACAGAGAGCGGTGATAGACTGGCCCATTGGGAAGCAATGTGTTAGGGGTCAGATCGATGGGGTGCTTGACATAGCAATGCAAAGGTACCCCGATAGGTGAGGAGAAGATATCTGAGTATTCTTCCACGACCTTATCTACTTGCTTCTATTGTGTGGAGAGGTTGGCCGCAAAGACCATGGATGTGGCTGTGATCTTTTTCTTATTCTGAGAGCGAATCATGAAGAAGACAAAATTCCCCATCTGAGAGATGACCTTCCTGCATTTCTTAGCAGAGATCAAGGAAATATCACTAGATGGGACTGCCTCGGGTATATTGTACAATTTCCTGTTCAAAGTAATAATAACACTACGAGGCCTAGACTCATATACAACATGATGTTTCCATCAATAAGGTTGGTCCAAAATAAAATCATAAACTTCGAGAGGGGCAACATCACACAATACCTCATCTTTGAAGGGCTTGATGCCGTACGACATTCAACACCATTGGCTGATGCGGAGATCGCTTCCTTGGTGGAGCCATCCAATGGTGTAGGGTTGTGGGTGTGGCACTGTTGGCAGGGCCAGCCGCTTGACGGACTCTGCTAAGATGAGGTTCTTCTGGCTACCTCTATCAATGATGAAGTGCAGCGAGGTTCTTTTTACCCACATCTGTGAATGGAAGAGGTGCTCTCCTTCTTCTGGCTCGTCTGGTTCACCAGGCTGGAGCTTGGTGGTAGCAACGGTGGCACTGGGTTCTGTGTCAATGATCCATCTTCCCCTTTCTAGTTCTAGCTCAGAGTCAGAATCTACATCTGATTCAAAGGATTTCACTTCGTCCACCAATGACTTCTTTGAGTGGCAATCAACAGTGTTATGCCAAGGGTTCTTATGGAAGTCAAACGACTTCTCGATATCTTTATTTTTCTTTCTGGTGTCCTTCTTTGCTTGTGGCTTAGACTGGTTGTCCTAATACTATCCATATTTTCTCTATCCTTTGTTCTATGGGTTGGTGCCACCCTTTACTGGATTTTGTGGTGAGGGATTCCCAGGCCCAAATTTTCGCGTCTTTCGTTTGAGCTTCTGCTTGATTTTGACGGCATATCGGTAGGACGCGCCCAAGGATGAGATGTCTAGAAATTCCATTTAGGTATGGATGTATCTATGTGGAGCACCATGATACTTGAGCACCATATGTCACTCCGAATATTTGATACCCATCTTGGTGTGCAAGGTATGGAGGATATTTGTGAAATCTGACACTACTTCATCTCCTTCTTGCCGCAATGTAGTCCATTTGGTATACGGGTCTTCATAACTTTTGATAGGGTAGTATTGTTCCTTAATAGCATCCCTGAAGGATTCCCAGGTGGTCGTGACTGTAAATAATGAGGGTTCCTCTATTTCCTTTTGCTCATAGAAAGTTTCCCACCAATCTTTGACATGGGGAACGACTTTGAGGAGCGCAAAAGTAATCTTTTCTCTATTCGAAAAGTTATGGACATAAAAATACCCTTCTAGTAGATTCAACCACTTGTCTACAACATTTGCGTCTATCCGACCTTCAAATATAGGCATATAGAAGTTTATTTGTACCTTGAAGGGGGCGGCGCCTCTTCTCGAAGAAGATGCGTCGCCTGTTGGTAGCCGCCGAAGGATTTGCACGAAACTATCCATCATCTCGTTCCTTTGTTGCATGAGGGATTCCTCAATCAACAGTTTGAAAGGATCTCCTGTCCCATCATATTTATTTTCTCCTTCCATGAGAGGTCGCTTGGGCGTGTGAGAGATTTTTTCCTCAAGAGAAACAAGCTCGAGACCCAACTCTTTATACTTCGACCTCATTGGGGACATGCATTAAGACGACAAGGAGCAGACTACTCTGATACCACTGATTCGGATTTTATGAGTAGAACGAAATGAATACATATTATTATTAGGTGCTTAACACAAAATAACATAGATATAGTAAAACTGGTTTTCTATTCAATAACAAAATAAGCTAAAACTGTAAAATGCAGTGGAAACAAGCTTGTTGGAATGGTGGCAGCTTATCTCTGAGAAGAGATGTGACGGCTGCGCTCATTCACAAGAAGATGATTACAATGAGGCTATGAAGGTCTTTTTACAATAAAAAAGAATTCCAAAAACCCTAGACATCCAAAAACCTAACCCTAGAAGATGAAGCGCCAAAAGTCATGTGGGCCCCATTTGGGTAAAAGTTAGTACATTAACTTCTCGGGGTCGTAACTTTTGCATACGATCTCTGTTTTAGGCGTATGATAGCCCGTTGGAAAGTTATCGTCGTGAAGATTCATTTTTGGGCCTCAATTGTGCTATAGGCTATCGTTGAGAAGCTCGATCCCAAAAAACCTTCATTTAGGCCCTCAAAATGGCCCTGGAAGTTAAAACTGCTAAAAATAGTAAATTGCCAAAATTGCCAGAAAACTGTTTTGAGCCAGCTGGAAAAGGTTGGTGGCCACCGATATCCACCTGGATCAATGACCCCCATGAAGTTCCCATGTAGAGAACCAATCACACAAGCAAAGAAACACATCCAAGACAACGAGGGGAAAAATCCCAATTGCATAATAGACCCAAAATCAAACCAGTGAGTAAAATTAATGAGTAGAAACATACCCAAAACGCGACCCCTATCACACTCTAGAAACAAAATAAAACACGGATGAGGACAAGAAGGTGAAGAAGAATCATCATTCAATGAAACTCATCATCCAAAACAAATATTGAATAAACCCTTGCAGAAATCAAATGCGTACCATAACACCCCTGCATCACTAAACCAACTTATGGAGAAACTAAATGCTTTCCATACCTTTGTTTAATACAACCCATGCTATCCCATTGTCACCTTGTGCATGCCAAACTTCGAGGTGGAAATCACCCTACTAACAACAGATGGAAAACAAGAAAAATAATAACTAAAAATTAAAATAAAATAAAATACTTTACTTATAAACCTAAAACCTAAAGAAAACTGTATGCCCCCCAAAAATCAAAGCATCATACTGGAAAACTAATATCATGAAAACTATATGCCTCATGGGGACACAATAATAATGAAACATTGTGACTAAGATCATGAAAACTATATGTCTCGTGGGGATGTAATAATAATAAAACATTGTGTGTAAATAATAGTGGTTAATTTGAATTTTATTAAATCAACTTTCCACCTCCATTATCACTTTGGTATACTTACTATGTCAACATTCTATCCCTTTCTAAATATGTTTTCTGATCTGAACCTGGGAGCGATAAGTTTCCAATAATTGGTTGATTATGTCACTCCTTCAAAAGGGTCAGTTATAGATCGTTTTACTTGAGCGATTTGCAATTAAAGGTAAAGTTGAAGTCTTATGCGCTTGCATTTAATATCCTATGTGCGGAAATTCATAGAAAAGCAACATAAGAACATAAGACACATAATGGATATGACACTTTCCTTGATAACAGAGTTCACCCGATGTGGGTTACCTCTCCGGGTCATGCTCCAAATCCTGACTGCTTTATTCTTCTCGATGTAATGATGTCTCTCCTTTACAAGTTGTAAGGCCAAAGTTCCTTTTCGATGACGGAAACAAGAGATCATAATGTGATTAGGAATGTATCAACTTCACAAGTTCTACTCATGAGGCATCCATGATGATGACATGGACATCATTCCCACATACTCAATACATAAAAATATGAAGAATACAATATGACGCCCATCAACATGGAGACATCAAAATCCTAAGATCTGTTGCTCAGATCCAAAACATAAATATGCATTCCATACAAAATATCTCGGAACCCATGAGAATCAGAACTGCTTCGTTGGCCACTTGTCATGCAAGTGCCACAATTTCGCTGTCACATATAACTAATTGATTTGATGTGAAAGAAGATAAGAAACAAATAGATAGAAGAAATAAGCTGATCTTGCTACTTTGCTGCAACCTCTCTCTACTCCTTCATACCTATAACATGCATGCTATGCTGCAACATTTAATGACAAAACAACAAAATGAAAAGCATGCTTACATTGGCTTCTCCAGCACTTAGCTTGCTGATATGAAAATATGTTGCAAAAATAGACCTCGTTATTGAATTCGCGTCGTCGAATTACCTAAAAATGTCTGTCAAATCATCTCCATCTGAGTCAGACACTTTCAGTCCAAAGAGACACCTCTGCCTCGGTTATAGTGCCACTGCCTCTGCAATAAATGACTCACTCTAGAATTAAGCTACTGAAGTCTTGCTCAGATCAGAAAACTAACACCACCACTGCGTTCATGGTATCATTTTACTTAAAAATGATTGTCTCCATGCCTCAACCTGAGTTGGGCACTTTCTTACCCAAGAGGCACCCTTGCCTCGATTTGCATGCCAAAATATGTACAGTCCGTACGGATCTGTACTAGGCAGTACAGTTCGTAACAGGCCGTACGGACACGCTCAGTTCTCCGTGCACTGGTGTGTTCTGTCTCGAATGCACACACTGCCCCGAACTCAGAATCGAAGCCCCCTTTAAATAATATTTTTCGGGTAGTTATGTCATCAATGACGTGCTTGGCGCATTGGTAGCTTGGCTAAATTTAGGACGTAGGTTAGCGAAGGTCCCGGGGTCAAATCCCATGTAATCCTCTCTATTTGGAGGTCCATTTTGGTGCACGCCGAAAAATATGGCGGACCATTTTGGCGTGCTCCACTAAATGTGGTGGTAAGGTTAGCGGAGATTCTGGTCGCTGTTTGATTTGGAGAAAATACTAAATATAGAGGAATTGTCGCCATATTTGGGCCATGGGGCAGCCTATGATTTGTCCACCCGTACGCGCTGACGTCACCTCCTGCATCATCTCAAACACGTGGCACCTTCTGGGTGGTGCCACATGGCGTCACCTGGGGGTGCCACGTGGCAGATTTTTACTCATCCATGTGGTGCCCTGAAAACCCTGAATTTGAGTGACATGTGGCAACCTCTGGTGCTTCCACGTGGTATGATGACATCATGATGATGTCATCATGACACATGTTAGTCTCTGTGATTTCCACGTGGGCTGTATGGATGCTGACGTCAGCAGTACAGATGCTAACTCATCCCTGCTGACTGGGTTGGGTTGACCAAAACTTTGACCTCTTATAACTTTTGATCCGTAATTATGTTTGGTGAGTAGTTTGCGCCGTTAGAAATATTGTGATGTTATATTCACGATCATGCTGTTTTAATTTAGTTTTGGGAACTTTGAATTTTTTCCCTTTTCTACCTACTGAAGCCATTCTGAGCATCCTGGGTGGCTTCTGTGCGTTCTGGGACACTCATAAAACTTTTGTGTTCACTAGATCCATCTAGATCATGCCTCCCAACTGAAAGGACTTTTGGTCTCCAAAATTCATTACATTAAGTTTCATGTCCATTGGACTTACAATAAGAAACCCTTACCCAAACTACCTCACAAGGCCTAACAATATCAACATTTGCCAGAAAAAGAAGTGATATCAACAATTATCACTTTTACACAATACCCTTCTATGGGGTCTGAATCGCAACATGTGATTTAAAAATATGGCCACTTTCGATTAACTCAAAAGGATTTTTCCATTTGTTCAACCATTTTGTCAAACATGTCCTCTTTATCGAGTTGTCCTTTCTCTAGTAGTTGGTCTTCTCCTGGTGGTGGATTTTCCTGCAGCACTGCCTGACTGACAGTCTCCCTCGGAGATGTATGTCTGGTCTTCTTGTCCCTCTTTGGACGTAGATCTGGATGTAAGGCCCAACAAGTGGCCTCATGATGCCCATCTCTGCTACAATGGTTGTAGTAGCCTTTCTCCTTCAGAGGTGCATTCCCCTTGATCTTTTCCGTGTGTGGAAAACAATATGCCATTCTCGTCCTTCTCATGGTTGCCATAACCTTCTTGCACAAGGATTTTCTCTTCCAACACTGGGACACTGTGTGGTTACTCAATCCACAAAAAGTGCATGGTCTTTGATGCCAAAAGATCTGTCTTATATGATTAACATGCTTATAATCAAATGACATTTTAGAGTTTTAAGATTTCTTATACCTCGGTGAGTTTCCTCTGGAGTCAGACTGGCAAAAAGATTTGGTCTCAACTCTGTCATTGTGATGCCCATCTCTCGCTGCAGTAGCCTTTCTCTTTCAGAGGTGCATTCCCCTTGCTCTTTTTCGTGTGTGGAAAACAATAGGCCATCCTCGTCCTTCTCCTAGTTGCCATAACCTTCTTGCACAAGTATTTTCTCTTCCAACACTGGGACATTGCGTGGTTACTCAATCCACAAAATGTGCATGGTCTTTGATGCAAAAATCTTTGTCTTATATGATTAACATGCTTATAATCAAATGGCATTTTAGAGTTTCAATATTTCTTATACCTTGGTGAGTTTCCTCTGGAGTCAGACTGGAAAGAATATTTGGTCTCAACTTTGTCATTGTGATGCTCATCTCTCCCTGGAGATGTCTCGAATCCTCGATCATGAGAAGTTGTGCTCTCGGCTTGCACTGAATCAATTTCATCTCTTGATGAATTGTTGACCTATGGAGTCTCAGTGACTATCCTGGGGTCTTCTTCCCGAATGGTTTTGGATCTTTCTCCAACATCCTTTGGGACATAGCCTATCCCGGCATATCGAGGTTGAACCACTGCCTCGATGGGATCCATGATACCTTGGCCATTAGTTCCAAGGCCTCCTCCTTCGTATCCCATTTTTCTCATCAACTTTAAGCCGATGCAAGAAGCATGTTGTTCATGGATTTCAAAAGAATCATCAACATTAATCAAGAAAGAAACTACACATGGTTTATTTACATCCAACTCAAACTGAGACCCTTGGTCTACTTCTTGAGATGTGTCTAGTTGTTCCTGGTGAGAAGGATCAGTGGAAGATGCTTTTCAGAATCCTCCTTGGTTTGTGGATTCATGTAGGTCATCTTCATTTGCTTGAAAAAGTGTGCACACATTTTCATTTTCATGCTCGCACCCATAACTGGTGAAGTTTCCATGGTCACAAAATGGTCTTATCACTCACTCATTCGAAGAGCCTTCCTATGTCTTCATCTTCATGGCTTGCAATTGCTCTTTCAACCTCTGGTTCTCTTCTTCTGCAACATGCAACAATGTCTTCAATCCAACATTCTTTGCTTGAAGCATTTGGTTGAGCTCTTGAAGCTCACTGAACCATGATTGTTTTGGTGACCTTTCCATCCTTAGCTTCAACACCTGCAATCGGTATCAAGCCTGCTCTGATACCACGTGATTTGAACCCGGGAACAAAAAGTTTCCAATAATTGGTTGATTATGTCACTCCTTCAAAAGGGTCAATTATACATCGTTTTACTTGAGCGATTTTCAATTAAAGATAAATTTGAAGCCTTATGCGCTTGAATTCAAAGTGAATAAAACCTCCTTAGTTTTTATTATGTGTTATATGTCATGCTTGCATTTAATATCCTATGTGTGGAAATTCATAGAAAAGCAACATAAGAACATAAGACACATAATGGATATGACACTTTCCTTGATAATGGAGTTCACCCAATTTGGGCTACCTCTCCGGGTCAAAAGCTTTAGATCTACTGCTCAGATCCAAAACATAAATATGTAGCCCATACAAAAGATCCCGGAACCCACGAGAATCAGAACTGCTTCGTTCGCCACTTGTCATGCAAGTGCCACAATTTCTCTGTCACTTATAACTGATTGCTTTGATGTGAAATAAGATAAGAAACAAATAGATATAAGGAATAAGCTGATCTTGTTGCCTTGTTGCAACCTCTCTCTGCTCCTTCAGACCTATAACATGCAAGCTATGCTGCAACATTTAATGACAAAACAACAAAATGAAAAGCATGCTTACATTGGCTTCTTCAGCACTTGGCTTGCTGATATGAAACTCTACTACAAAAACATACATTGTCATTGAATTCGTGTCGCCAAATTACCTAAAAATGACTGTCAAATCGTCTCCATCCGAGTCAGAGACTTTTAGGCCTAAGAGATGCCTCTGGCTTGGTTATTGTGCCACTGCCTCTGTAATAAATAACTCATTCTGGAATTAAGCTGCTGAAGTTTTTCTCATATAAGAAAAATAACACTACCACTGTATCCATGGTGTCAGTTTACCTAAAAATGACTATCTCCACGCCTCAATCTGAGTCGAGCACTTTCTTACCCAAGGGACACCCTCGCCTCGTTTTGCATGCCAAAATTTGTACAGTCAATACGGATCCATACCAATCCATACAGTTTGTATTAGGCCATATGGATGCGCTCAGTGATCCATGTGCTGGTATGTTCTCTCTCGAATGCACATGCTGCCCCGAACTCAGAACCGAAGCCCCCATTAAATAATTTTTTTCGGGTAGTTATGTCATCAATGACGTGCTTGGCATGTTGGTAGCATGGATAAATTTAGGACGTAGGTTAGCGAAGGTCTCGGGGTCAAATCCCGTGGAATCTTCTCTATTTGGCAGATCGTTTGTCAATTTTGCTAAAAATGGCAGTCCGTTTTGGCGTGCGCCGCCAAATATGGTGGACAGTTTTGGTGCGCTCTGCTAAATGTGGCAGTAAAGTTAGCATAGGTTCTCATGGAAGTTTAATTTGGTGGAAATGATAAATATAGAGGAACTGTCTCCATATTTGGCGAAGTTCTAATAT